>DWJK01002074.1:0-15358 GCA_018248815.1 Croniades pieria auraria
CTACGGCCTTAAACCCCTCAATATGAGAGGAGACCCATATTCCAACAGTGGAATGTTAATAGGTCGTTTAAAAAAAAAAACCTGGTTAAAATAACCGAACAAAAAAAGATTTGCTTTTTTGTCATTCCTCTATATGACGTAAGCCAAGATGGGAAAAGTTATGGTTTCTTCTCGATTTTCCCTTTAATGTTATTTCAAGTTCGCAGAGTGGAATGCTAATGTAATGTTTTTTTTCTTTCAATTAATATCAGTAATACTTGGTTTTAATTTTTTTTTTTTATTTATAGCAGCAATACTTTAAAAGTCTTACAAAGTAGTAATTTGAAAAAAGTAATTAAAAAACATTGCTTACGCAAAACTTATTAGTACAATTTACAGTCGTAAAAGTTTTTACGCGAACGAAAAACAATCTTTCGAAAATTCCTTTTTTGTTCCCAGGGCGAAGAAACCGTCAGCGACTCTGACACTGTGATGTTCATGTTGCCGGGAGTGGAAGGTTGTATGGCGAGCTTGGGACCTTTATGCCGCAGATTGAAGATCAAAGTCTGTGGCTTGCAGTACGGATTAGACCAGAAAAATGACACCCTGGAAACCATCGTGTCAAGATTACATCAGGTAATTTGATAGTTAGAGAGAAATCGGATGCCCTAACATTACACCACATTTTTCGCAAACATAAAGAACCCAATATATAACCAGATTAGAATTAGACTAAGTATCTTCAATAGCATGTAACCGTGCTTGTTCAATATTTATTTATTATTTATTAATATTTATTTATTAATATTTATTTATTAATATTTATTTATTAATATTTATTTATTAATACATATTTATTAATATTTATAACGCCAACCCGCACTTGGCCAGCGTGGCGGACTACGGCTTTAACCCTCTTAAATTCCTTTCAATATGAGAGGAGACCCATATTCCAACAGTGGAATGTTAATGGGTCGATTATTATTATTTTATTATATTGATTTATTTATTATTATTATTTATTTATATCGCACTTTAGAATCTAAGTACACTGAATCTAGGAGCTTGCAAAAGTTTGGTAGTAAATATTCGATATGATTCACAGCTTAGGATAGTTCTGCATTTTAAAGGCAACTCATGGAACTATATGTATACTTTATTCCAGTCTATACGATCACGTTTAAATCCTGGAGCAAATTTCATCCTTCTCGGCTACAGCTTCGGTTGTCTGCCGCTTTTAAAACTGGCTAACATCCTGGAAAGCGAAGGTACGTAAATCAAAAATCACCTCGTATTGACTGCCTCGTTAGTCGAGTATTTGCAAGCGCAAATGCCAGTCACTTGAAATTCCTAGTAGTAGTTAGGAGTCTGGATACAAATCCAGACTCCGAACCGGGCACAAGCCCGGGGTACGGTTATAAGCTCACTACCTACTTTTCGCCCATGATAGGACATAATTATAGCGTAAGTGATGAAACGTGGGAGTACTACACTCGTCTGCTTACCTCTTTTAGAAGATACAGGCGAGATGTTGTATTTATCTCAAATTTAATAAATACCGCTTATGTTTACGTGTTTCCAATTTTGGTACACCTGAACATGGGTATCCTACGTATGTCCTATCTGGTGGGTATGGCTCGAAGTGTAAAGCGTTACTTATTTAGGAGAAATAACTTAGAAGTTATATCATTAACGCGCTTTGGATACATCAGCTCCTTGTTTTAAAAGTATTATTATATTTTTACCTTCTCGTTACAGGTCGTAAAGGAACAGTAATTTGTTTGGATGGTGCCCCTGACTACCTCTACGCTATGCTCAATTTGTTCTTAAACGTTAATAGCGAAACTGACTTGCAGAACAGTCTCATCTGCCATACCATTGATATCGTGTCTCCTAACAATGATATCACCGGAGAACTGAAGAGCAAGCTCAACGAGATCGAATCATACGAGGAAAGAGTTCAGTATGCAATGACAATATGCCCAGTAAACAAATATTCAAAGGAATTCATAGGAATGATAGCTACTGCAACCTTCAATCGATTGAAAGTCGTCCTCAATCACAAATCCGAAGATATCAAGAAAATAAAGTCGCCCATTATTTTGTTGCGTCCCAAAGACAATGTAGCAAATATCGCAGTAGAAGACAACTACAGTCTCGATAAATACTCGGAGAGTACAGTCTCCGTGCACTTCTTTGAAGGAAATCACGTCAGTATCATCGAAAACAAAGACTGTGCTAATACAATCAACAAAGTGATACAAAATCTTAGCGGTGAAACTGGTAAAACGCCCCAGAACGCTGTAACAAGTATCGTTGAGATGGAACGTTTTGTGCAAGTTTAATTCTACGTTACGAGGCTTTTCTTTCAAGTTAAATTTGAGCTTATTTATCGAATCTTTTAACAATAAATCGTCGTTACAATCGTATTAGCTTTTCACTAGTTATCTGTTTTCTAGCTTTAGGCCATGGTATAAGTTTTAGGGGTTTCTCAAGGTACAACGTTAGCACCATAGTATTAGTAAGTTATTAAAACGGACGTATTTAATAAGTTAATTTGTAATTAGAAATTTAAATAAGATAAATGTTAAGCAGATCTTGTTAGCAGTTAAGGAAAAGAAATTTATTTGTTATTTTAACTTTTAGTTTAAACGTTTCTCTCGCTAGAGACCAGTACCAAATTAAATAATCATTAGTGATAGTACTGCTATAATATTTTTATCTAATAATTAAATTACGTCTTTGAGGGTTATTGTTTAAAGGTAATTGTTTAAATCAGAGCAGTTAGAGTTGGTTTAAGGGTTTTGTGAATGGGTGTGAAAATATACATGTTTGTCAATTTTCAAAGTCGTTTTTTTTTTTACAACTAACATTCTCACATGCAATAACACTTTTTAATAATATAAAGGATATCAAAAGAACGTACATATCCTTAGTTATTATTAATTTAGATTCGTTTGTAAATTAGTCAGATTTTAATTCTTTTTCTCGACCCTTTTATCGTTGCACTGTTGGAACATGCGTTTCCTCTCATAATGAGAGGTCAGCCATAGTCTGTCACGCTGGCCAAGTGCGGATTGCAGACTTCACACGCCTTAAAGAATAATTTAATCTTCACGTATTTTATGATGAATTTCATAAACTATACCCGTAGTGGTCCGACATGCATTGTTCTTACCATTAACATACATCCAGACTCCGAGACTCTCCTAAAAATTCTTTTAGAAAATATAAGTTAGAAAAATCCAATAGTACCCGACCGGTTAATAATAAATGATAACATTTACCCGGCCGACTAATAAAAATGTTATATTTATTATTCATGTATTTAGACGACAAATATACAAACACAAACGATAGTTCTGTAACTAACGGCAGAACCGGCAAGCAAACATTTGAGGCACGCCCTAGCCCGGCGCCAGTCATGAAATTCAGATCCCCTGTGGTCAGCGTTTCTCAAATATTTGACGGGCGTCTGAGCTGACCGCTCTCATCAGCTCATTTCAGTTATGTTGGCTCTTGTTTGCGCATTTTATAATTTGCCATTAGGAAGTACGGAAGTGAAATTCGTAAAAGTGGAATATCACATTTTTCTTGCTGCGACGGTAAGAAAAATTTAAGGCATGGAAATAAATATATATATTTATACATGTATATGTGTGTACATATGTATATATACACACACACATATTGTGTATGTGTGTGTATATACATATGTACACCTTGGAAATAGAAGAATAGATTTGCATTGTTACTCTTGGAAAGAATTGGGAGTAGAAGTATTAATAAACTTCCTATCCCAGTCCTGGATAGACGGTTATAAAGTTTATAAACAACCTTTATAATTTTATACTTTCATAGCGACTGCCGATTGGGAGGTACTGGGTTCAAATCCCGGATCGGGTACTATTGGATTTTTCTAATTTAGAATTTCTAGCAGTAACTCGGAGTTGGGATCTTGGCCTGGTGTATGGCAATAGGCTCACCAGCTATTCCATGGGACTTAAACGCCACTGGTAAAATGTGAGAGTGCACTATACTCCTCTACCTACATCATTTTACATAGAGTTAATCGGAGGTTAAAAGACTTCACAGTCCATCATCAACATCATTATCAGCCCATCATCGTTCACTGCTGGATGTCATCATCATCATCAGCCTGCTCCCGTCCACTGCTGGACATAGACCTTTCTAATGGCACTCCACTGAGCTTGTTCTTCAGCTTTTCGCATCCAACCACTGCCAGCCACTTTGCGTATAGCGTCACTCCACCTAGCTGGAGGACGTCTCACGCTACGTTTGCCAAGGCGCGGTCTCCACTCCAGAACATGTCTGCTCCAGCGGCTATCGGTTCTGCGACCGATGTGACCAGCCCGCTGCCACGTCAGCTTGCTAATCCTTTGGGCTGTCAATAACTTTGGTTCTCTGTCGGATCGCCTCATTTCTTAAGCGATCCTTCAGGGAGACGCCGAGCATAGCCCTCTCCAACAGTACGCAATTGAGCTCGATTTTCAGGTCTTTGCATGGTTCTCTATGGAGAACATATATTATCATCATCATCAATGATTTTGTCTTTTCACTGCTTCCACGGATCTCCTTTCAGAACGAGATGGGTAAGAACGAAAATATATGCCTAGAATTAAATTGATAAAAATCACTAGCTGACTATTATAGCTGCCTATTTTTAGTTCGCTTATTTTATATGAAACTCTCCCACCGCTTAGCGAGGCTTTGCTAACCACATCATTACGGTCCACGTAAATAGATGGAAGCGACGTATGTACCTACAGTGTAGCCCACCGTAGCACCTTCGCTACGGAAACATTGCACGCTTACTACGAAATATATTGCGAGGGTTTAAGTATTACTCGTTAAAATATTAAAAGTAGGACCTCTCAGTAAAAATCTGCTGCCCTTTGCTAATACTGAGTATGACTAAACCCTTTCAACTGTATATGCAATAATGTGGATGGAATTAAAATATTTCTGTTGCCTATTTTAATATAATTATGTATTTATTAAAGTATCATTTAACTACCCCATTGGTGTAGTAATATTGGTTCGCAAGTACAACTACTGAACAAAAGGTCCTGGGTCCTTAATTGCAAGAAAATACACGAATGTAAACGGATCCAAGCTCCATCGGACGAGTTCAAACCAACTTCTTCCGACCCACCGATCTGATCTAACAAGTATACTGGCTTTACGCTACAAAGACACCACGTAAGGATATGTCGATTTAATAATATTTATTAAAAAAAAACTTCGAGTTACATTCTAGAAAATGTAGTAACGATAAGATCTTGTAAGGTAAGCGTTAACCGGTAGTTTTCATTTACGAGCGCAGGTCAAACAGTCTGCGCAATACAGATTTCCGTGAAACAAATACCACTAGAATAATGTAGGTTTTGTTCACTTCGCTTACGAAATTAGGCGAAAATGTTGTCGATAACTTTATAATTGTTTTGCATTAGGACTTTAAATATTGCTATTGAGCGTTTCGTCGGTCTATACATGAATAAGTATGCACCGGCTTAACACACGTTTTTAGGGATAGACAGTTTTGTAAAAATGTATCAGGCTATCCCGAAAATATATGCGTCTGTTAAATTGGTATCTATTTGACTAATTAAAATATTATTGTCTCATTGTTAAAATATGTTTGTTGATATAGTCACAGAAATTCAGCAAGACCAAGGTTTACCTGTCTTAACCAAATGGATCAGATACTGGCTGATAAGAGAGTGTCGAAAGACTTCGAAATCGGTGTAAATATATAAAGAGAGTACCCTGGAAAAAGTCAGAGAGATCTGTAACGATAGAGATATTCGGCGCTCGGTGCTTACTACCCACCCGTAAAGAATCTGGCAAGGTGAATATCAAAACGACGTACAAAGGAAAGAAATGAGAGAAAAGAAATTAATGGGAACCCGAATCAATTGTGAGCATAGAATGAATGTAATGAGTCATGACTGGTCTCAAGCGAAACGCCACAGCTGCTCTGATATCAAAATAATAGCGCACGTATTGAAACACGCTTAACGTTTGTTACTGAAGCATAGTGCTCAAACAAAACTTGATATATATTATCCAAACGTGTAACTTTGAGACGCTTACATGTCAAAGGCGATCTCTTCGAACTACCTAACGATTCTAACGATCTGTTAAATATAATATCTACATCATTCACCTGTTTAGGTGCGCTCCTACACACAGCCCTCTCTGAGGGGATTTTAAACGTGTCCCGTGGTGGGTATGCATGTTGGGGATTGTAAGGCACCGCTTCTTGCATCGCCTACGCTATTGCCCGTAGACAGGCTTAGGCAGGCCGCGCCCTGCCTTTATTTGCCAGCGCCGGTTTTAGTGGCCTCTTACGACACCCTTGAATTTCCTCAGGGGGATATATTATATTATTATATATTCAGTCAGTCGATCAGTCAGCTTATTCTTCCAGATAGGCTATTAATTACTAGATTAGTCGCGCAACCAGTCGGACAAACAATTGGTGGTTGAACAAACAATTGGACTGGTGAAACATCGGAATTTTCTGCACTCTTCTGCCTACCTCTTCGGGGATTACAGGCAGATGTTACGTACGAGTAGGTGATAATTACATTGATTCAAACCAATATTGTACTATAATTTACAACAAAAGGTTTGTTTAAAACCCGCTCAGTAAATATTGAATAGGAATCAGAAAAACCGACGCCTTTGTGTCAAAGGCCCATTATACAGGGTGCTTTTATGCGAACGATGAATAAGAAATTATAACAAAGGAAGTGGTACAAAGAGTTTCCCGTTGAGAGCTCTCTCGATAACTATATTGATGACTACACATTGATACCAGTACGCTGTAGTAATATTCAATTAATGTTCACTAGAATGTTCTCTAAGGCACGTGTAGTCTTCCACCCACACTTGGCCAACGTGGTAGACTATGACCTTGATTCTTTAATTCTGAGAGAAGACCCGTGTTCAATAGTGAAACGATAATAGGGTCGGAAAAAATATAGCTACATAGATCTAACTACATAGAAAATCTATGTATGTTCTTTGAAATCGTTAGATTGTTACCACGATTGTGTCCATTGCACTTCGAACAAAAGGTATACCTTGACAGCTTTGCGTCTGAATGGATGAAATTTTTCATACACCAATTGACCTTGCAAATAATTATTAAAAAAATATTTTTCTATAATAATCATAAACATCGATTAAATTCCATAACAATTTTACGAAAAGCCTATAACAATTTAAAAATATGTTAAATGTTGGAAACAATTTCCCGGTACAATTTCACGAGTTGACTTTTAACACGTTTGGTAGAAACAGTGTTAAACACGATGCTGAGAGAAAAACACATTCTACCATGCGTAATGTCAGATGATAATTCATCTGATACCTGTTATTTGACATTGATAAATTCAAGACAGAATTTAAATGACATGTGCGTCATTAATGGGTGTTGTGATAGGTGTTGTGTTAGACTGCCAAGAGGTTAAGGTTTTAAATGATAAAGGGTTATCTGTCTGATAGAGCCATCGTAAATAGCTAAGAAACTGTTATTGAGATAAGTTCATGTTGTCTATAAAAGTGAGAATTAAACAAAAATCATAGACAATGACGACACAACAATTTTAGAAATAGTGTTGTACTCTATGGAAGACACAAAATAATTTAGATAATTTACTCTCATTTAATAATGACACAAGATAATTTGAAATAATACGCTAATCTAATAGTGGCAAAAAATTACTGTAGAAATTGCACTCTACACTAATGATGACATAAAATAATGTTAGAAATAGTACTCTACACTAATGATGACATAAAATAATGTTAGAAATAGTACTCTACACTAATGATGACAAAAAATAATGTTAGAAATAGTACTCTACACCGAAAATGACACAAAATGATTTTAGAAATAGCATGCCGTACTAATTATAACAGAAATTCATTTTAGAGTCAGCACAAAAGGAACCATAGTAAAAATTATGTATAGTGAATCAGGCAGCAAACATTAATGCAAATCTGACAGACACTGTAACTGACATTTCGAATGCGCAAAATAAATTACAGGGTCGATGCACATTACTAAAATTATAGCCGCATTAAGCTGCGGTCACACTTAGATATATTATTGACAGTACTAATTTTAATTCACGCATTGTGATTACACAAAACGTTAATTTGTACAAATCCTTGGAAAATTTAATTGTACAAATAAGTATAATCAAACTAAAAAATGCCTTAAGTTAGTTTTCACTCGTGCTTTTGTACATTTCCTTTACCAAAATTTAAACTATTTTCATGTCAGATTTCATAGAAATCGGTTCAGGGCCTGAAACAAAATCATAATGGATTTAAAGATACAATTGAATTTTTAATAAATCTGCAAGCAAAAGGTTAATTCCCTCGCTTTTAATAATGAAATGACTCACCTCTATAGTGTTCGGCTTTTGAATACAAAAAATTATCTATACCCAACATTTCTTTAAACGTATAGTTTTGTAGAATTAGAACTGAGTCAATAGGTTCAGAAATGAAAAGCATTACAAATTTAAATGTACCTATGGTCTTAACGGAAGTCATAACACTTCTCATTCTGAAAGGATATGCGTGTTCAAAAGTAGATAAATGGGTTGACGATGATTACAAACGTTGTGAGATAAATTTAATCCGTAATTTAAATATTAATTTACATACACTAAATACTAAGTGAACATATGAGGGGCGTGTGAGCAGACTCTAAATGAATCGGTGTGTGCATAAGCCCTTAGTATCCCGTTCTCATAACCCATTAAAATATTTCCGGGGGATAGACCCGGCATTTCCGTCGAAACCCCAAAAAGTGGCGTTCGACATTTCTGCCGTTTCGTTGTTTCGTATTCGTAACATCGTTAATCAAACGCCGAAATTGGATTTCAGATATTTAACTGAAGACAACAGATGGTAGTTAACCGTAATGGTTTCCATGGAATAACGGCTCTTTCTGTTCTTTTGCGTTAACATTTTTCAAATCGGTGTTTTTATTAATATATCTCTGTCTGAAAATATGGAAATTTATTTCTTGTGTACGCAGAGTCAATCAAGTTTTGACGATAGGGGCTTTGACTATTTTCTCGTGGGGAGATGGCTTGAGCATACCCAGTTTAGAATTAGGGATGGTTTATATGGAACTCAAATTGTTCATAATACTCTGATGCTGATATTTCAATAGTTTACCATAAAAGTATTGCTTCGTAATACCTACTTAGTATCAACGTCACATCACGCCTATCGTCCCCGAAGGGGTAGGCACGTAGGCACGTAGGAGTGTTGTACACTCCTACGTTTCACCACGTTACGTTAGTCCTATGATATAGGTGGTGAGCCTATTGCCATACAACGAACACAGATCCAGACTCCGAGTCACTGCTAGAAGTTCTAAATTAGCAAATTCCAATAGTACTCGATCCGGGATTTGAACCCAGGACCTCCCAACCAGCAGTCACGTGTGCAACCACCCGACCAACGAGGCAGTCATTTTAGTATCAAAATCTACATTATAACACACACTAAAGACAAAAACATCGTACACATCTAAATAATAGATTTTGACGGTTTTTCAAAACAGCGGATTACAAAATTTTAATGACATGACAAACAAACAGCGGTCTAACTGACGGTAAATGGTCACCGTCACCTACAGAAACCTGCAACATTAAAGGAGTAACCAATGTTTTGTTTCAGAGCAAACCGAAAACTTTTAATTTAACTTTCTTTAACTATTAACTTAAGAAACTCTACCATTTTGAAAAGTATTATAGGAAGACATACCACCATTAAAGTAATTCTATTAAAACTTCTCTTATCATTATAAAACTTATTAATTCGCCGCTTTTAATAATATCTAATGAATCATTAATAAACTAGTTATACCGACTAATATTCGGAAGTAATTATATGGGTAGATATTGAAATGTAGAGCTCATGAACCCGGACATGGCGCCTGACCACATATCTTCAGCGATTGACTGCTAGCAGCAAGCAAGGTTAAGGAGATCAGATAACTGTCAAAAGTTATTGAACCAGATGAAGCTTCTAGCGTGGGAAAAGTTTCGACACAACATATTTCTCTACCAGTTCATTTTTGTATATCGTGAAACACAAAGCTACATAGCCAAAGAGAATAACTAATTGATTCTTAGTATCGATTAGTGACATAGGAAACTTGATTCCCCCAGCATCTTGGAATATATAATGGATACAATTACAAGTAGAGATATCGAGAAGTAAATAATCATGCATTAATCAACGTCATTGCCAACCAGTTTGCGCGTGCGCTTCACTTGCCCGTGTGCGGTGGGATTGCGGACTTTGCATCTGTCTCTTTCATTCCTAATACGCGAATTGAATCTCTCACTCTACTGGCTATCGTAAACTTGACCTTTAAACCGTAATTTATAAAAATCCTTGTCATACGTCGTTAAACGACTGCAGTGCGAGCACGTTCGTGCTTTCGTGAAGTAATATTTTAATTGTTTACAACTGATGTGCGGGAGTTTAGAATAAAAATGGTAAGGAGTAGAGTTGTGTCCTTTGCGCTTTTGACATTATGTTTGTTTTTAATTGTTTGTGATAGTGTTATTAAGGTTTTAGTTTTAATCGTACGTAAAAAATTCCATGCGGTTTTAATGTCGACGTAATGTATCTTTTTGAAACAGCTTTTTGTTCGAGAGTGAACGTGAACTCGAACAACAGTTGCGAATAAGGAAAAATGAATTAAAAATATAATAGCTACGTAATTATTTATGGTGTTTTTAAATAAGAAATAAAAATGTTAAAACCTCTAATTAAAGAGCTATAGACAAGCAATAAAACCAGTGAAACAAAATGTTAACTAAAAGATGGAAACGTCCAACATACACTGAAGAACATTGTATAGTGCGGGGTTCCCAATCTTTTTTGTACTGCGACTCCTTTTACAAGGCGGATTTTTTGCGACGCGCTATTAAAAATACATAATTGAAGTTTTTAGTCTATTTATCTATCATCTAAACCACAATAACAGTTGTTAATTACTTTATATTTAATAGTAAAAACCAATACGGAGAAGAAAACAAACAATATCGATTAGGCGGATAAGCTTGTTTTTCCGGGCATATCTTTTCAAATGAAGTTTGAAATTTTGCTATAGTCATTCGAATTTTTTTATGTCAATTACGCTCTAATCAATATGACTCAATTTGTCAATTTTGCACTCTGAGCTTTTGTTTTAATGAAAGCTTGGAGTCCTCCATATTGCCCTGACGTCGCGCGAATTCGATCTGTACGCACACCGTCTAAATTTTTCCATTGAATGCTATGTTCCACCATGTACGAATCCATGATAGTCTATAAATCTGAAGCTTTCCCGGTACCAGTCATTTTATTGCAAAATAACAAATCCTCACATACTTCTGTTGCTTCTACGTAACATATGAAATGAGCGATATTATTACTATCGTCCCTTCATCCAATTTTATTCGTAAGCAATCATGGTGCTTTCGCGATAGCGTGTTCCGTCTCATTCCCCTCATCATCATCACCATTATTACTATCGTCATCTACAAGTTCATCATCATAATAATCATCATCGTCAAGCCTTTTATCGATCTTTATTTCATCGTTTTATCTTCGATCTATCTATTATTGGATACGAATCTCCAGAATAAATAGAGCTATGGCCTAAGTTTACCGCGCTAGCCAAGTGGGTTGAAAGACTTCACACGTCGTAAAGACCATTACAGAATACTCTAAGGTGTGTAGGTTTCCTTACGATATTTTCATAACCAAAATACAAATATTTGACTGCCCCGTTGGTCGAGTGGTTGCAACCGCGACTGCCGATCCGGAGGTCCTGGGTTTAAATCCCGCCGGGTACTATTAGATTTTTCTAATTTAGAACTTCTAGCAGTGACTCGGAGTCTGGTCTGTGCCCGGTGTACGGCAATAGGCTCACCACCTATTCCATGGGACGCAAACGTATCTGGTGAAACGTGGGAGTGTATTACTATACTCCTCTGCTTACCCCTTCGGGGATTATAGGCGCGATGTTACGTTTTCTTTTTTACGTTATAAGATAAGGACCTAGCATGTAAAAATTAAAATAAAAAAGCTTTTAATGGAAATCTACTCAGGAGTTTTTGCATGACGCGCACAACGTCAGACCTCCAGCATCTAATCTATATAAATCGTTTCTATTCATGAACATTAAAACTGACACTCTCGTATTAGATATGTCAGGACATGAATTGGAATATAAAAGTAGCACACGATTTATCTGCGCAAGCATCTTCGCAGCAATGATTGTAGTACATAATTCCAATTTGAAGTTTTATAATCTCAGCCGGTACTCAAATTTCCCAAATAATCTTTAGAAGTATATACCATTTGTAAATTATCTTAAACTACTTGCCTCAGTACTATCTCAAAATGGATATGTCCTGCAGTAAAAAAATTTAGACAATATTGACGATTGTTATCAAAGTTTGACTGAAATTTTGAGGTTTTCATACTTTTGAATATTACAGTGCTTCCGAACGTCCCATCTGTTGAATACTTACGAGATTCTAATGCGCATGAGAATAATAACCGGACGAAATAACAGCCGTCTTGTAAACTGCAGACGGAAGCAAGTGTAATTTATTGCCGCATAGCGTTTATGTTGCGTAAATCGTAGATAAATTAATTGTCTGTATGTCGCGGTGTGGTAACTAATGGTAACAATAATTGTATTGTATTTTTATGATAATGTATTGTTAAAAAATACAATAGAACTAACGTTGGTGTAAAATCGCACAGATTACTAAATGTATATTGTTGGAGTCTACAAGCAAAAATTTCTAAAAAAAAAACTTACCGGACTATATTTTTAGCGGGAAATGAAACATTTATCAAGAAAATTTACAATAATCATCAGCGAGAATTTTATTACGTACGTAATTAATTCACCTTATGGTCTTGACACCATTATTCCATGTGCAATAGGTTACATTTCGTGTTCCTCCCTTGCCACAGATAACACAATACTATAACAGAAAATATCCTTTAACTTCATATTTCAAATATGGAATCACTATATTCTTGACAGTCTTTACCGTTATTTTTTTATACTTTTACATGAAGTATGCGAATATCCAAAGTGTATTAAATACGGCGATATCATGGGTTTATATATTCTTAATATTTTTCATTCAGTACAAGAGCAGTGTTTAGTGATACCTACGTAAGAAGCAGACTGACATTATTTTTAGCCTTACCAGTTTCTAGAACTGGTTTCATGGTATTTTTTCTTTTGTTTTACATCTCAAAGGCATAGAATGCACTTACGTTGAATTATGTTATATGTCGTACTAAGAATAGTAATAAACGGAGTAAGAATGTTTCATATTTAGGAACTTAAGCTTAAAATAATACTTAAACTTCAACAGCATTCGAAACTTAATTTTAAAATAAAGCTTAAACTTTAACGGCATTCGAAATTTAATTTTAAAATTAAGCTTAAACTTCAACAGCGTCAGCCTAAAACTTAAAAGCGTCAGAGCCATGAAAGTTTAGACTGAATTAAGTATGATAAATAAAACATATGTTATGAGACCTGCAACCGAACAGTTGATAAACATAAATACATATAAATATACACACCATAGACATTTTTAGAATATAAACAGAAATAAAATCGTCATCATTAGGAAAAACCCGTAATAAGAAACGAACGAGGAAGAAATTAAAGGGGATTTACCGAATTCCTCTTAATGACCTGTAATCTGGTTTAGAGAAGTATTTTATGTGTCGTGTCTTTTGTTTTTTCTTATAGAATCATGTTGAAAGAATTCGTTCGGGTTTTATTTGTATGACTTTTTTTAAATCTTGCTTTTACCAAAAACTCGACAGTTGTAAAGTTGTTGACAGTTGTAAAAATTTAAGACGAAGTGAATGATGGACATTGATGTTTTAAGGTTATATCCGTAGTGAATTTCAAAAGAGTCGATTTAATGGGATCATAATAAACTTCAAACCCAGAGGCACCGTGTGTTTACCAATAGACAGAATAGCCTTTGTCACTTTCCGGCCTAAAAACTACTTCTATGCAAACAATGTAATCGGTTCGAGACTGTTTGAAAATTAAAAAACTAAAAACAAGTTCTCATTTGTAGGCAATAGAGAATATTCCAGAAGTTCAAAATATAGAATGTATACAATTCTTAAATAATAATTAAAATTCACGTTAAACGACCATATTTGATAAATATGACATATGTCATAATAAAAATATACAAATTGTTTAATATTTGTTCATTAATTCGGTAGGGCAAAGGTACTTTTTGTATTTTCAATAAACCGTGTTAACCTTACTTCAAAAATAAACCGATTTAATTATTTTCGTTGGTTTCAATACATTTATCATTTCACTGTTGGAATATGAGTCTCCTCTCGTTGTGAGAGGATTAAGGCCATAGTCTGCCACGCTGGCCAAGTGCGGGTTGGCACACTTCACACACCTTACATTTTTTTTTATAAATTCGAAGGCGTGCAGGTTTCCTCACGTTGTTTTAACAAGATATTAGTATTTTGATCGACAATAAACTGCAACAAATGCGAAATGACATTATTTTTCTATTATATTCAATAAAAATCGATAAAATTCATTAGCTAAACAAGAAAGCATAATACCTGTTCGCCTAACACATCTAGGTATTTATAAAACCATAGGATAACCTGTATCAAGACAATACATGCATGTGTGAACACTGATGTTATGAGATGAACACAGAGATATACATCTTTAAGGAAAATAAAACGTTTATTTATATTAAACGCCACCTGCGATAGCGAATAAGAAACGAAACGATTTCTTGGATAAATGTTACAATTTATCACACGATCAATAAAATGAGTACTATTAATTATATTGCTTAATTAATTATCGTCCAAAAATTTGCTGTTCATTCCTTTCCGATTCATTGTTATCAAAGAGCTTTGTTCTATTACCGGTACACGTGACCAGTTACTGGTAATTATTTATGTATTAGCGCAGTTATTGGTCAATTAGACAGCAACGCGTGCAGGTACTGGTAATAATGTATATGTACGTGACTGGTTCGGAGACCAACTGAGAGTGGCATATGGCCGGAAATTATATCACTTTAGATAATCTTCCTGGGATTATCTTTAGCACAGATTACATAATAGTACAGTTTTTTGAAATTTAATTAATATGTAAGTAGAGATTAGCTCTGGTATTTAGCAGGATTTTAACGTTCTGAGAAATATTTGTTTAGGAAGGCATAAAAAATATTTATGCCTGGTCATAGGACAACCATAGGGTTGCGATCGACCAAGAGATACAGAT
>DWJK01002075.1:0-15357 GCA_018248815.1 Croniades pieria auraria
CGGGTCGACTGGTAGAAAATGCCAATTGGCATTAAGTCCGCCCTTTGTTAACAACAATAAAGAAATAACAACAACAATAAAGAAATAATATTAATAAAAGGTAACACAACCCGCGCTTTAAATTAATTGATCGAAATTTTCGTGTTGTTGACTCCATTTGAGATTAGCGGTGTGACGAAATGTGCTCATACGGATTGCAGGGATTATTTAACATTGGCCAGCTTTCAAGCTCGTTTGCTTCACTCGAACCTAAAAGAGTTCCCAAGAGTATATTAGTTCCCATTGTTTATTTTTGTAATAGTTCTTTGCCTGCTTCGTGATTTTGATTTTCTTGATATACAAGTTTTGCTTTATTGGCCCGGTGTCTGGATCTCTGCCCGGTGTATTACAATAGGCTCGATACCTATTTCATTGTGGGATGTTAAGGAAACTGGTGAAACGTGGAAACGTACATTCTTCTGCCTACCACTTCTTGAATTACAGGCGAGAAGTTACGTTTTATAAGGTTTTCTACTTTAAGAAGCGTCCAATATTCATTTTAGGCCCCGAGAACGGTCTTCCGTGTCAGGCAAAAAAGAACAAAAGTCACATTTACACATTCGCATGTGTAACAATATCCTTAAAGACTTATTAGCATACGGTCCCGGGAGTGAGAACATCCATACTTGTTGTACAAAAACATTTAAGGGTGCCTATTCATAAAGGGGAATTCGCCCAAAATCTCCAGTATGGGCGCGCTGACACTCAGTGGGGGTGGCCTAAGTCCAGCAGTGGACTGAGATAGGCTGCTGATGATGATATTTTAAGGGAGATAGTTACAACATTCAAAAATACTGGTCACTATCTTAAGTTCATATGAATTTTTTTACCCTCAAATTATAAGTACTGTTTTGTTAAAACAAGATACTAAATCTCATACAACAGGAAATACTACTTCGAAATCCAGACCCTCAATAGCTTTTTGGAACTTTTGGATCACACAACTTAGTGTAATTGCTCGAGGTACATGTATAAGCTGTAGGTACACTTAGATGTGGCCTATCAGAAACATCAACAGAACGGTCTGCCTCGTTTACATAAATTATCTCATCTCTTCTACAATAGACTACTGTATTGTTTAGAATTGACGTTAAGGTGACTGCCTCATTGGTCGAGTGGTTGCAAGCGCGACTGCCGATCGGTCCTGGCCCTGGCCCGGGTACTACGGGAATTTTCTAATTTAGAATATCTAGTAGTGACCCGGAGTCTGGATGTGTGCCCGGTGTATGGCAATAGGCTCACCGACACAGAAGTACTCGCAATATAAACCGTATTTCTAAGCAATATGTAAATGATTCAGTTAAATTTGTGGAGATTGTTAAATCTCCTCAATAGAATTTTCGATGCATACTAACTAATTAATACCCTCTCTAAAAAGCGGTGGCAGTAATTGAGTGATTTCATATTTCGAATATGGACAAGTTGTACACTTTAGAATGTCGTCAGCTTGAAGCGGTGCTTACGATGTAGAAATTCATCACAATAATTTTTCGATACATTTTTTTTTTGAAACGACTTTTCAGCGTACTCGCGGATTTACTTCGAAATAACCGCAGCTAAATTTAATACTGCCAGTAGATATATTTAGTATGTCTATTTTTCGTTCAATAGGCAACAAGTGTTCTTATGTCATTATTATGTCAATATATTTAAATGGCGGCGCGCGTCAGGTGAGCCCGTCTACTCCAATTGTAGGAGAAGGGAGCGTCTGAAAATTAGCGCTGCCCGGGATTTGTGTCTACGTCAGCAAAAGCGGTATTACCTTCCTTTGCCAATAAATAATATTTGACTGTAAATGTTTAATTTATTGTGATTTATATATTTTTAGGTAATAAACAAAATTTTAACTCAAAATAGAGTAATCGTGATTTCACGCCTATAATCCCCGAAGGGGTAGGCAAAGGAGTGTAATACACTCACACGTTTCACCAGTTACGTTTAGGTCCCGCAATCGAAATTTTTAATGACTTTTCTAATTAGTAATAATAATATCTTTCAACATCTCTTAACATTACAGCAAAGTTAGAAGTGCAATCCAGGAATTCGAATAGTCGTTATGAAGGGAATAATCGTTCAGAAGTCAATAAAACTATTTGATTGGCATGTCTATTTAATATTTACTCTACATTCTATGGTTTCAGGATTGTAACAATGTTCATAGCTGAATGCACCATGAATATGCATATGTATGTACATGTGGGTGTTTATGGACGTGGAGTCATTGGGTTAATGTGGAAACAATATCTGCATGTAGGATTGTGTGTCACTCGTACAGCGGCGTGCGTTATGTAAGGCCAAATAAATGCCAAATAATTCTGTTACAATTGGTATCTTTGGTAGAACAATAATGATCGACAGTTTCGGTCTTAATTTATTTTGGTATTACTAAAATATTTTTTATACATAAATACTTGTTTGATTATAGAATAAAACTCAATTTGGTTTAACGGGACGATAACAAATGCTTCCTTTGTAAAAAATATTTCTAAGATGTGTTTCCATTGTTCATTTATTTATGTTACGATAAAAATAATTTAAAGGAATTAAAACGAATAAGTAGACATATGTCAAAGACGATGGTGCTGACATCTCCACGATAGTGCTGCCATCTGTTCAATAACTACGGCTCTGTTGACAACAAATGACACTCGAATGGGATATACTGCCTCTAGTCGGTAAATTTCAATAAGAACCGTTGAACGAAAACGTAAAACTTTGAAAGTGAGGAAGGAAAATTATCGGCTAAAACTTAACATTTATGTGATGTTTGTTTATGAATGAATCGTTAAGCATCAGTAACACGAGAGAGTTGACATAAACTCAAATGGAACACACTTCGTACATAACCGCGCATTATTAATAGTTTGATTAATTTCCCGTCGCGATCTCGATTAAACTTCGACATGTTCCCAATTTGCGATCCCATTGTGTTGCAAATATTGACGATATAGGATTTCCATTTATGCAATATCAAAGTTTTCAAATTAGTTTGCAATAGTTTACGCGTCCGTAGCCGCCGCTGTTTCGTATTGCTAATAAATTTATAATCGCTCAGTACGAGTACGAGAACGTGAGTTGAAGGAGTCGGAGATTTAACACTTTATCAATTACAAGTGATCGTGTATCACGTGACACGGTGTTAAGTAAGCAACAACGAAACTAGAATTGGGGTAGTCGAATTTTGAATGAATTTTACTGAACTACAAATAATATAATAACATGTAAACGAAGCACGTCAGCTCTGTAACGATGGAGACATTTGGCAATGGCTGCTCCCTGCCTACCTTGTAAGGGACCTGGCGTGATAATACAATAATAACAATCAATAACTGTAAATAGAAAAATAATAACCCTTAATATTATAGATAGAAATGTGTACAATATAATGTATTATTCAAATTTTTGTCAAATTCAAAATTCCTCTATTTTACTATTAAATGTTTCGTGAGTATTTATACACATGATTAAAAATGTACCGACTTAACTCACGTACGTTTTTCGGGATGGTCTAACTACTTTCGGACCTGTACGAGGTCCTTCCTCATGAGCTCCCGCCGGTTGCAGCGAGATCACGACGGAGATTGGGTGCCACCGCACTAGTGGCGCGGCACTCCTCTATTTTATATCTAGCAGGTAATCTTGATACAATTGACATTTTGTAATGAGTAATTTTAAAAACTATTAATGCAAAAGCAGTGTATTTTTTACAATTAATAATACAAATTCGATATTCGATTCAAAACGCTTCTAAAGAGGAAATAAAATTTTAGGTACTGTACTGCAACTAGAATTGTTATTTTGGTAGGAAATATAATACCAATAATTGGATTAAATTTATTACG
The DNA here is from genome assembly GCA_018248815.1 of Croniades pieria auraria. NCBI lineage: Eukaryota > Metazoa > Arthropoda > Insecta > Lepidoptera > Hesperiidae > Croniades > Croniades pieria. The sequence continues at coordinate 3,882 of DWJK01002075.1, forward strand.
GAGGGTACAAAGGCGGGGGACATGATGATGGTTAGATTTCGTGAAAGATGATATCAACAAGAATTGGGTGGATTGACGTGGCAAATAATAGGGTAAAATGGAACAGTAGCATATATTGCGGCAACCGTAAATCAGCTAAGAGTATGCCAGGGAAATGATGATGGTATGAGCAATATTGGGTCGACCTCAAATAAAATGGGGAAAATTATGATTATAATCCGATTCGTTTGCCTTCCCTATAGTTCCCAACATATGTCTTTATTTTCCATGTCATCTGGATACAGCACCCATAGTCATTTTTAACTGCAAATCTGTTATAAACTTGCCTAAATGACAAATGTATTTTGAATTAGAGGAAAACGGAAACCCTTCATAATTATCAGCTTATGACAGACCAAAAGAGGTATTTTCATATGACTTCCCACGTTATTGAAAAAACGTGTTAATGTACGTGTATCGTATATCCTTTTGGATAAGGGGCGAAGGTTTATTATTCTTACACATTTTAACTTCAACATTGTACCAAATTGGCATATCTGTGTGCATATTTGCACTGCTCGGACGGGGCCCGATTGTGTGAAGGTAACCCGTCGCTATGTTTACCGACCTGACGAGCTTCTTTTACTTTCAAGGGCAATCTCTGTAAAGGTTTAGGTATTTAGCATTCCCTATTCTTACCCTGGAAGGAGCCTGTCGAACGTTTTGACTTTTTGTGATTTTATATTGTGTTTTACATGAATTTATAAGTTGGTTTATTTTGACAGTATACGAATTCAAATTAAAATAGTTTATTATTACTTACTAGCTGTGCCCTGCGGTTTCAGCCGCGTTATTTAGAGAACAATCTATTAAACAATTATTTTAAGAACATCACGCTATGATTACCTACGTAAATATAGTAAAAAATAGCTGTGCCCGCGACTTCGTACGCGTAGATATCGTAAGTTTTGAAAAAATAAATTGACATCACTTCTTTATTTATTAACTGATTTCAATAAAAAAAAACACTATATGTTATGTGAAGCCCATCACGATATAATCCTGAAAACTGTATTCAAATCGGATAAGGCGTTTCTGAGAACAGCGTGCAAAAACATACAGACCAAATGAAAAAACATTGTTTTGGGTTCTCTTGCATATATAAATGCACCCCGTTATGAATTTTTAGATATATTTGCCATGTACAGACAGCAATCAGTTACAGTTGTATTATATGTATATATTTAAGCTAATACATCGTAAGAGTTATATAGAAAAACGATTTCGCCTTTCGTTCATTGTTGTAAAGTTTTGCCATGTTGCAGTATACGCAGTTTCTTGTGTGTAAATATCAGCCGATCATCATCATCATCAGCCCATCATCATCATCAACGTTAGCCTATCATCAATTACGTAAGGTATTAAGAGTATCTGGTATTTTTTTCAATAATCTCATGCCTTTTTATCGTTTGAATAGTCCCTGATTTCATAATAAGCGTCTCTGCACAGGATTTGCTCGACAGAATTTTTTAATCTCTGAAAAGCCAAGGATGGAATTTTATTCAGATTTTTATTATATATCTGGACCGACATTCCAATGAAGGAATGACTAGTCTTAAGAAGCTGACGTTCGAGAAATTCAGTTTTGTGGTCGTTGCTAGTTCAAATAAATTTTTAAATGTGTTGATTTATTTTATGAACATATAAATACGTAATATTTTTATAAAATTAGTACGATTTTAATATAAGTTAAGTATATCATCTTCAAACTTTTCGCGCAGAGATTCTGACAATGTAAATAGTGCGGTGACCACTGTTTGTCAAATAAACACTGTATTAATATTATCTGCATTTTTTCACAATAATAAAGCTATATGACGTTGACAATAACAAACCGCAGTCTTTTATTATGCATTAGTATAGAAGAATTAAACCTGAAAGAAATTCTTGAGAACCTTGAATAGGTCATGTTTGTTCATTCCCCTTTTATTTTCATTTGACGACAGATGGGAACAAAGTTGCTGATTAACATGGTTTCTTAGAGCTATCTCTAAAGCCTTAGTGGAATAAACTTTGCTTTTTAGAACTCCATCTATTAACTAAAAACACAAAATGCAAACTAAACCAGCTACCAAAATATATTTAAATATATACAAAAATATTAGACTGCCTCGTTGGTCGAGTGGTTGAAAGCGCGACTGCCGAATGGGAGGTCCCGGGTTCAAATCCCGGGTCGGGTACTATGGGAATTTTCTAATTTACAATTTCTAATAATGACTCGGACTCGGATAGTGCCTGGTGTATGGCAATAGGCTCACCATCTATTCCATGGGACTTAAACGTAATTGGTGAAACGTGGGGTTATACTACACTCCTCTGCCTACTCCTTCGGGGATTACAGGCGTGATGTTGCGTTTTACAAAAATAATGATGGAATCTTGATTGGCATCACAAATAATATTAATACAAATGTTCAAACTCATACAGTGCCACCTAACCCTGAACTAAGTAAAGTCTGTGCTGAGATAACTTAGGGACTTATGTATAAACATTCATATGTATATATTTCTAAATAGGTAAAGTACCTCCTTGGTCTAGTGGCTTTTTTTTATATATTTAGCCTAGCAAAAAAGCAGATGGGCCACCTGCTGGTAAGTGGTCACCGTCGCCTATGGACACTTGCAACACCCGAAGAGTCGCCAATGCTTTGCCGGCTTTGAAGGAGAGCTCTGTTTGCGCCTTTCTTGAAGAACCCCATTTCATAACGCTCCGGAAAAACTGCGGATGGAACCTCATTCCACATTTTGCAGGTGCGCGGCAAAAAGGATCGTGAAAACCGAACTGGTTGCTAGCGCGACTGCTGATCAAGAGGTTCTGGGTTCGATCCCCGGTTCGGTTACTATCGGGTTTTTCTAACTTGAAATTCCTAGTAGTATTTCGAACTTGATTTTTGCCCGATGTATTGTAGGTTCCCTACCTATTCCATAGAAGTACGTAAAGGTAACTGGTGAAACATGGTAGTATACTACATTCCTCTGTATACCTCTTCGGGGATCACAGGCGTGATGACACGTTTTAGATAGAAATATCGGTAATATACACTTATGCTGAATATATATATACTTCAATAACTGTAAGAACAAAAGTGCCTATTATTTACCAGTGCGTAGATATTAACGTCATAGTCTGAATATATGGAAGTGTTCACAAGGCCGGATCGGGCTAAGCTGCTTTTGCATATTCCGTGTGTGTCGAGCCAACTGTAGCAATATCTACGTATTCATACCTATTGGCTTTCAATTGTTATATACAGTAGGCTTTGAATATCAATACCGTACCGTGTTAACTATGCAGTTCCCTGTCGTGTATTACATAAATGTAAAGCCGTAAGGTAAATAAGGTAAGGTACTTTATTTATTTGTATAGTGTTCGCCAGCGAATGCACTACCGCCAGAAATATTTCTATTACTAAGCAGGAAAAGACCGTAGTCACTCATGAAGTATTCCTGTTTATTTGTGAGAGATAGGAACATTTCTGAGACGAGGTCGAATAAACCCATATAGATTTTTCTGGACTACGGTGACCAACTGGCTAACCGTTACACGTCTTTAAAAAATAATATTTCGCAACTTTAAATTAATTATTGCAACGACAATAAAAATATCACTTTAAATATGTATTTTCACTTTGTTTTAATATAGTATCGTTGAAATAGGGAAAAATAGATTTAGGTAAGCAATGATAGCGTAGTGGTTAAGAAAGTCAGCCTCTCACTCCGAGGGTGCTGGGTTCAAATCCATAGCGCGCAGCTCTTTACAAAAAGCACGTTTTAAATTTAAATATCAGTTGCTAACGGTGAAAGTAAACATCGTGAGGAAACACACCTCAGAATATAAGAAAAAAAAAAATTGTAAGGTGTGTGAATTCTGCCAACCCGCACTTGACCAATGTGGCAGACTAATGGCCTTAACTCTCTCAATAGGAGAGCAGACCCATATTCCAACAGTGGAATGACTAATGGGTCGAATATTATTATTATTTTAGATTTAGGTGGCGAAAATAGTTCAAGAACTTTCACGAGATTGAATATCTGTGTAGTAACAGCGAAAGTAATCGTAGGTAAATTATCGAATTACTCTTCACGGCTCGAAGGGTTTTTTAAATTGACTCTCGTACACAAGTCATATACGACCTTATTAGGTTAACAGAAGGATATTATGTATGCGGTGGAGTGTAGGTGAGACGCAGTGATCATAAGGCGGAGTGCGTTAAGCCATGTTTGCGTTTCGCTATTGGCGTGCGCCCTTCGAGCCCCACTCTTGGATTATTATTATCGTTATAAATTATATTTACTTGTGACAATTTCCCTTCAACTAGTCTAATGGTTCTTGCAATTAGTGATTTATTTGTTTCCACAAATTAGACCATAACTAATAGGTAACGTCGTGTAACAGAAAGTTTTGGAATTCGCTGAAGACCTCTGATAATGCTTGAGAAAGGAATTTTTATCTGAAACCGACAGCACCGATACTCGAGTAAGTAAGTACAAGTCATATGCAAGCGTTACATGAGGCAGATAGAAGGAGATTTGCCCATATCCATATGTGAGTATATTTCGTATGCGATTAAAAATCTATTCCTTAAAATCAAACACATTTCGAAACTTGTTCGATGTGCTCAACACGTCTAACCTTTCAACCGATTGTGATACAAAGCGATTTATGCCTTATTACAAATGCCATTAAGGTTTATATCCCTTGCGACGGTTTATTTCAACTTTAGCCAAAAGTGGCTCCAGGAGTTTAAATTTTATGCTACTAGCATTCGAGCTGTAAATCATGTGTTGGTTTTGGTGTAGCTATACATTTAGTTCGAGGCATTCGAACCAATGCCAGGATTACATTAAATCTGGCTTTAATCTTATTTCGAAATGAAATTTATTATATTGGATCTCAATGTCGAATTCTGTACCTAAACTAATGTTTCACGTTTAACTATGTGTTTGTGGTCCCCATAAGAAACATTTTAATGATTTTAAACTGTGTATAATAATAATAATAAACATCGATAGCTATCCTTTAGTTTATATCTCAAACCTTTTGTCTTCAGGTTTTTAGTTAACGAGCCTAAAAGTAGGTCACATGAAATGCATACAAGAATTACCGACGTGATAAAGTACCGACATGAAAGATCCAGGGAATAAAATTAAATCAAAAAATTTTAAACGTACAACATGCGTAATATCTATATTATATGAGAGATGTTTATATTCGTAGTAAACGCAGAATTCTAAATGAATGAAGAACTACTTCAGCAACCTGTTGTGTTTATTTGTGCAGCTCACGATTACCATCAGGCTGCAGCGTTTAAGTTAAAATGAAAATTTTGTTATTAACTTGGGAATTTGTTGACCGTTATCGAATTGAAATCCCTATTTCATACATGATTGGTTATAAATATTCGTAGTATGTATGTAAGGGTCCTTGCTACCGGATGAAAGATATTAACACATCTCGTTTAGATGTCTCGAAATTAATTTATGAATAATCTAGCTTGAGAAGAATTTTCTAGCCCGACAAAATTCTTCATTCTATTTTGGAAGATGTGAAATTGATTTTGAATAGAGAATATGTAAACAAAACTAGACTGAAGGCTCTAGTAAATAAAATACAATTCCGCACACGTGCAGTGCAGCGTGCTCCGCAAAATAAATATAGGAAAGATACCTTAGGAATATTGCCTAGACATTCTGCGCAAATATTGGTACTTTTATACTTTCTGTTATCATTCGCTCCTAGCGGGGAAATAGAAGATATGGTTGAATACATACTACAAATTAAACAAGCATACAAAATAGAAAAGCTTAAGCTGGAATTGTTTCGATTAGCTATATTAAAAATGAATCAGTGTCTTAGTATGTACATAAATATTTTGTGAGGATAATATTCTTTTTATCGTTCCACTATTAGACACGGTCATCTCTTCTCATAATTAGAAGCGTTAAGGCCATCGTCTGCCAAGTTGGCCAAGCGCGGTTTGGTAGACGTTGTATGTTTAAATTACCAGTTTCAAAAAATATATATTCAAAAGTTACCCCTAATTCAAATATATGTTTTTTCTCCGACACAGATAAGGCCGTTTCTGTACCATCGGATCAAAGAGTGGCACAACTTTCAAGACGTTTGGTTCAAAAGTCTGACAAATACGCATCTCTCAGACAACATGTGACGTGCACTATGTTTGGGACATTATGAAAGTTTTCAAATTCCGAAAGTTGCGCATCTCGTAAATTCAATGGAAGATTATAACGCCCAAACTTGAACTGCTTGTCTTCCGTCGACGCTTAGAGTAGGGGAACTATTCGAGTTTAACAAACTGCGAAGTAAACTGTTTTGAAGATCAGTCACGCGCAGAGAATGTCGGTTACCGGGGCTTTGATGCACGAGGACCTACTTTGAGCCTCAAGTTGACAAGTCAAGCTGAGTTCAATAAAACGCAACATTTATGCCATTTTGCGATGGTATTGTACGAATGCGTGACTAATGAGAAAGTGTAGAGAAATTAATAGTTTTGATTGTTTGTCGAAATTTGGTACATGCGAATATATGAACTAAAATGGACCTAAATTTTCAACTCTTAGCTTAAAAAGAATTTATTAAACCATTAGAAAGTTTGTTCAAAATTGGTTTTATTGAAATAGTTATTTACTTAATTCGATTAAGGAATGGCTATTAGAGATTATAAAAGTTAGGTAAGCAGGCGATGGCGCTCACTGGGGGAGGCCTATGTCCAGCAGTGGACTGAGATAGACTGATGATGATGATGAAGCAGGTAAAAGTTCTTGTATAGCAATTTATAAAATAATTGCTATTGAAGTTAAGGATACAGTTGTTAAAATCACTATTTTGTTTGAAATAAAAGTAGGCAACAATGTCAAAATCGAGACAAAGCTGGTGAAATGGGTAAATGCATTTTCAAATATAACGTGGCTGCGTTCTATCTAAAGGATGTTCTGGAAAACGGACGAGCGAGTTAATTAGCCAGCTCGACAAAGTTGTACTTCTGTTTGTTTGCAGGAGCCCTAGTGCTACTCTACAACTGCTGCAATTGCGGCACAAAAAACTTACTTCGAATGAAACAGCTAATTGCGATTCATTAAAAGTATTTTAAAAGTGAAGAATACTTCAAAGTATTATTATTGTATACAAACGTAGTTGCGGGTAGTTTAAGAAATTAAAAATACCAAATTTCATGATATTTGATATTCATCGTTTGATTTGATTTGTCGTATTACATTTGATTAATTTATTGACAAATTATATTTCTTAATGATATTTTGCGAATGTTTTGTATTTTATTTGTGCTGTTAACATCATAATTTGATCATCAAATAGCAATGGCCGAACATTAACATCTGCCCGTTACCGGTGTTACAGTTAAAGTTTATACATTTGTCAGATTTCTTAGTTTCCAAGTTGCTTGCTCACGTGTGGTTCTCCGGAGCCAAGTTACTTGCCTAAGTCCTTAGCTGTTCTTACGAGTTACGATCTGCGCCACCCTTGTGTTCTGCAACGTCTTAGATAACTTCTCTGTTAAATTGTTGTTTTTTTACTGAAGAGGGTGGCAAAGCAGCGAGCAGCAAGTATTGCTGCTACCTGCGCATATCTTCAAGCGATCTTGAATAAAATTGTTGAAACAAGACTGTTAGCGTCGCGTAGTTTAGTTTTTCTAATTTATTGATTTAATTTATTAATAGTAATGATGACGGTGACCGCCTCGTTGGTCGAGTGGTTGCAAGCGAGACTGTCGATCGGGAGGTCCTGGGTTCAAATCCCGGACGGGTTCTTCTATTTTTCTAATTTAGAATTTCTAGTACTGATTCGGAGTCTGGATGTGTGCCCGGTGTATGGCAACAGGCATACCACCTGTTCCATCGTGGGACTTAAACGTAGCTGGTGAAACGTAAGCTGTACTACACTCCTCTGCCTACCCCTTCGGGGATTACAGGCGTGATGTTACGTTTTAATAATAATAATAAAATGAAACGTAACGCCACGCCTGTAATCCCCGAAGATGTAAGCAGAGGACAGTAGTATACTCATTTTTATTTTTACATAAAGTTATGTTTATATTAGTCCAGTTAGTATCTATTAGTATGAGTGTAGATGGTTTGTTAGCAAAATTTCTATTTGGGGTTGGTCACAAACGCCTTGCTGCTTTCGAGGACTGAGATCGCCCGTGGACCGGAAACCCCACACTTCCGACCGAGAGATAAATTGTTATATTGTAACAATTGTTTATTTACCCGGACGAACTGTTTACATATTCTGCCACCTGCCAATTTCAACACCATTAATACCATATTTTAATTTGGTTATCGACACTTGTGTCGCTGTTTGTTTGTTCATATCTAACGAGCTTTGACAACAACCTTTTATAATTTTTCATGGTGTCTCATTCCGAAAGTATTATTGACAAAAGGCTTACCATCTATTTCATTGTGGGACGTAAACGTAACTGGAGAACCGTGGGAGACTACACTTCTCTGCCTATCTTTTCGAGGATTGCAAGCATTATGATACATTATTGACAATAATTAAAATGCTTATTTTTGTGAATTGATCATTGACGTTGTCCACTTAGTATACTATGCAGATACTTCCAACCAATTTTGTAGAATTTAAACAGTTCTACATGAATCCAAACCGTGTTGTACTCCATTAACGCTTTCATAACATCTATGAAGTTACGGCGCACCTCCCCGACACGAACAGTGCGTCCTAACGACCTAAATACCCATCATATCCGCTATCATTTCCAACGCAGACTATAAAGATTTGCTATCGCACGCCATCGCGGTGCGTTGATTGCACCGCGCCTTTATCCGTTACAAAGCTGTCATAAGCATAATCAACGTTGTTTGGCGGATGGACTAAAAATGTTACACGAATATATTTCCTCGAAGTGGAAACTAGTATACTAAAGCTGTAATCACCAAAAAGTTCGAAGGAAAAATAAAAAATATAGCTGAGAGTTGTGCCCGTAATTGTGAATATGATAAATAACATGTTAGGTAAACATAATTTAGAGGATATCGTATGAGTGCGATTACAGATCAAAATATATAAAATAATTTATAGGGATCCGAACGGCCTTCACGATATAAGGGTGTAAGGGAATCACCTGAACGACCACGAAATTACCCCATCTATAACCGATATTAGGAAAATGATATTTGGAAAGAACCCCCAATACCGTTTCCATCTTGGATACCTTTGGTAATTCGTAATAAAAGTAAAAAGGTTTGGTCCTTTTTATTAAGCGCGCAGGTTTGTTACCAGAAAATACCATAGTTATCTGTTATACATATATATTTCAAATATTTTTTACTTAAGACTACAGGGTGGTTAATAAATATATAAGAAGAAATCTTCAATTACAGTAACATTTGCAAAAAGTATATAAAAAGTCATTAATTTAAATCAAACATCAGATATACAAAAATAAATGTACAAGTGCAGTTCCTTTAAGTATTTTGTTCCTTTAATAGTGTTGTCGATGAAACAATTCAGTCATTTGACTGATCGTACAACCTTATAAACATTTGTCTAAATTTAATTTATGAAAGGTGGTATTCCCTTACCTCCATATCTTTATAAAGATATCAGATAGAATTCAGGATTCAAAAATAGGTGGAAACTCTCTCGGCGTTCCACAAAGCCAACTGCTGGAGCATAATGGCACCAAGTCTTTTAATTATGTCTAAACTCTTTGGCGCTAAATTAAATTCCACGCGCCGCTCTCGAGCCCGTTCATTCATCCGCTCTCAAAAATGGAATTATTTTAAAATCTTCTTCAGTTCAAAGTTTTATTGGAAATGGATTTTTTGTTTCTCGTAATTGTATTTAACGGCTTATTCGTTTGAGATTTTTTCGATCGGCTTGTTATTGTTTCAAATTAAAAAATTGTATCGTAATCAGAGAGTCCGTTTTGATTTAATTAACATGAGCCCGTATAGGACCTTGCCCCAGGAATACGATCACCGAGCCTATTTTTGGTGATACGCAGTAGGTATCAGCGTAACATAAGGCGTGCCAGCTTAATATTCAAAAACGTGTCACGTGCAATCTTCCTTTGTTATAGGTCTCCATAGCAGCACATATTCTAGTTGTGGAGGTGTTACTTACCCAAAAAGTCTAAGCTTGTAAAGCTTTATCCTAGTTTTTGTAGATATTTAGAGTTCTGATTCTGACTGTAGACTGCCGCGTTGGTCGAGTGGTTGCTAGCGCGACTGCCGATCGGGAGGGCCTGGGTTCAAATCCTGGGTCTTTGCTATTGGATTTTTCTAATTTAGAATTTCTAGTAGTGACTCGGAGTCTGGCTCTGTGCTTGGTGTATAACAATGGGCTCACCACCAATTCCATGGAACTTAAACGTAACTGGTGAAATGTGGGAGTATACTACACTCCTCTGCCTGCCTCTGCCCAGGCGGGATTACAGGCGTGTATATTAGAGACGTCAAAGTAGCGATCCTGATTAAAGCCACCTATTTAAATTCAGCAGACAGACTTAAATATCAAAACAACAGTCTATTAACGAGACAGAGAGTTAAAACCATAACCTTTAGACTGTTTCATTCACTTTTTGATAACAGTAGATCATTTCATACAAAAATTCGTGCAACGACAAACTCACCGAGACGAAAGTGGGTAGACGATAAAAAGTGTTATCTCAAAAATCCACAGCCAGCAAATATACTAACTGCAATTGTCACCGAGATTAAAACTCCTACTTAGAACTGCAGTAAATTTCTCCCAAACGCCGGTGACTGGGTATTAAATTTCTTCGCTTGTTGGCCGCGCTGCAAATTAGCTTCGTGTTCGCTGGCAGGCGGTTATTGTAGAGTCACTACTGACGTTTACATTCCATTTGTAATTAACTGAAAAATTTATTTACGTTGCAGGCTATTTTCTACGTAACAATCCTGGGATTCGCCAGCAATATAATTGATTCAGCATATTTGCAGAGCTTCGAAAAGGTTTATTTGGTTGTCCATGTATATTTCTTCTCATAAAGGAAACTCGATTAGTCATTGCAAGTGGTCATACTATTTATAATTGACCACTCTTACGTTAGTGACATTTGACTACTTACAGTCCTAGGTCAATGTGTATCAAACTTACTTTTAAAACCTAGTGATATCGGCAATAGGATAGGATAATAGGACCTATTTTTTATTCCTTGTTCACTTTTATTATGAGCAAATCGGGAACTATTCCGTTATTCTTGATCTGTATTGATTGTCTGTTGATAAAACGTAACATCACGCATGTGATGCCCGAAGGGGTAGGCAGAGGAGTATAGTATACTCCCACGTTTCACCAGTTACGTTTAAGTCCCGTGGAACAGGTGGTGAGCATATTGCCATACATCGGGCACAGGCCAGACTCCGAGTCACTACTAGAAATTCTAAATTAGAAAAATCCAAAAGTACCC
>DWJK01002076.1:0-15350 GCA_018248815.1 Croniades pieria auraria
TGTGCGATATTGATATTTCTTAATTGCAACACTGTTCGTAGTATAAACATTTGGTTAAACATTTTTTAATACCAACTTTGTTTATTCTTTATTTTAGAGTGTGATTAATAGTTAATGAATGTTTTTAACTAAATGTTTTCCTTATATTGAATATTGAATAATTTTACAGAGCCAGTCAGGATGCTAACATGTGTTGGTACGCAAACAATTTAATGAACCCCCTTTTATTTAAGTGAAAATATTTATTTTAATTGCAACACCTAAATTTAAAAATATATCAGCTTGATTCAGTAGCTGGAAATGTTAATCATATTGATTGTCATTGCTGTAGTGAATCCTTATTATATGCTTTTGTTCTATTTATGAAAATAATATTTAAAAATTATTCACATATCTAATATTATATACTACTATGAAATATTATTTAAATTTGAAGTATGCAACCTGCATGTAGCAAGGGTTTTGGTTTGGAAAATTAGAAACATTGAAAAATAGTTAATATTGAAATAATGTAGCATAAATATAATCATTTAAAAGCAAAAATATAAAATGCATTTTGGGTTAGTGTAACCAAAGAATATTAAGTACCTATATATGTATATGAAATTCTGTATTTTCATTTAGGATTAGTTTGCTACAAATATATGTATTAGATTGCTACATACATACACATATATATATATATATATATATATACATATACTAGTTTGTAAACTGCCTAAAATTTATTAGGGCTCTTTACAAGTTGCCACTTTTAAGTACGTTCTTTGTGAATATTTTCATTCGCCTTTTATTCAGAAGAATACAAATGACACCTGATAACATCACTTTCAATATTTCATCCAAGATGTCTACTCAAAGTGGCATAAATGTAATTGAGCTATTAGCATGTTAGAATAAGCAAAACATTTGTTCTCGTCACTTATATCTGATCCAATACCTGAACATCGAAGATAGAATGACTAAAAAAATGATTAAAACCATTACAGAGAGAGATACAGCTACTAAATGTAGCATGTAGATTTATTCATACGATCATCCACTGGCAGTTAATGGAATGTATAAACACTTGTGTGATTTAAGTTGCAATGAAAGCCTCACATATTGGTACATGTTATTCTATGGCTCATGATAAAGTCTTTCATGAGTACTTCATTTGGAAATGTCACTAAAACACTTTTCTTATCATTATAATGTCATGTGGTGAAGGAATCGCACCCCAGTCACACTGCACCCACATTTATTAACACATAGGTGCTTGATGTGTGATTTTTAAATTAATTATTTTGGCACATTTGTTCAGGTATAGGAGTTATAAGTGAATAATGAATTTGAAAATTTATAACTGCTGTTATGAAATTGTTTTATGATATTCCAGGCCCTCTAAGTATACTGGCCACCCAGGTCATGAATTGGAAATACAGGTGTTGGCATCAGAGGAGACTTGGCGTACTCCTTCCCTGTTGCAGGCAACTGACCTTACTAACAAGGGTGTTGCGATTTTCTCACAGGTAGATATTATAACTGGTCCTGAAATTGTTATTTTCTGACCACCCAGTTTTATTACATCAGTCTTATTAATCTTGTTTTATCATAGAAGACTCTAAATAATGTGCATGTAATTGTGTCAGCTTACAGAATTATGACTGACTTAATTATGATATAACTAGAAGTAGAATAAATAATCAAAGTGGTTAATGATTATGTATTAAACTTATAGTGAACTATTATTCTGTATTTCAAACAATCAAGGACTTAGCAATTTTTTCTGAAACCTTAAAATAGAAGTATGGTTAAATTTTTTTTAGATTCATTTAGAAGCGGATCCCTGTGACTACTTGGGCGAAGAAGGAATAAAAAGCGACGAGGCTCGACTGGAAATCTTACATAAAATATTAGGCGATATTCTCGGTCTGCATGTCAAGGATCCGCGGGAGTTCAGTCAGATCCAGTATACCAGGGGATACTTCCTCGGTGATTACGTGGTAAGAACTTGTACTTGGCATTATTTAAGTTTCCACAAATATCCTTGGTTGGCATTGTCATTTATAACTCATCATATCATATATGGTGCTGGAAAATATTTTCAATAGATTTAGAATCATAGTTTTAATGCATTTACGCTGTTATTTCAGTGATTTCGGTATATCCAGTTGAAGACATATTGTTCTATATATTGTATCAAGTTGACTGTATGATCTTAGTGTTCATAACAGTAGGTTAGTTTTATTTAGCATCATCCAGTACTCGCCTAGATGTAGGTACTAACTTGACCCTTATACTGTAGTGTCCCTAAAGTGAACATAGAATGTCCTATTTTGAATTGCATAGAAAAAAATCAAACACAATTGTATAACGGACAATAAGTTTGTTGAAAAAACCAGTTAATTTTCATGTTTTATTTCTCTATAAAATCTCTTTTACATTATATCCATGATGCAAACATAATGACAAAGTACTAAGGTGTTGATATATGTACCACATATTTGGTCACAAGTTCTGTTGGATCAAGAGTAATGTATAATATCACCTATATTTATGAGCTTCTTAGAGACACCGTCACTTGGTTTCATATTTGCTGCATTATTATAGTCAATAAAATATCTAAATTGTGTAAATAGCACTATGTGGATACTTAAATGTATTTACTTACATTTTTTTGTCATGTCCCCCATGTTCCAGGCCAATCTTATTCAGAGCGGAGACCCATGTCTAACAGTGGAATGACGAAAATGATGAAGGATTATGTTGATCAGTGATGATCTATCATTCAAATCGGTTTCATGCATTTAGTCAGTAGTAGTGCTAATAGCATGAGACATGTCTTATAATAAGTGTTAGTAAAATTTCTAATGAACATGAAAGTTGTAATGTATAATGAACTATTATTATATTTAAAGGGAAAGTAAAATATGTAATATATTTCAATAGGTAAAACATTGTTTTTAATTACGAAAGACAATTCTCTTTATGTTGAAGTCTAATGTTTAATCTTATTGGTGTGCATATTAATACTTATGGTAATTATTCAGGATGTAGCAAATAAATTTTTAGCTTTTAAATCTTCAAAATTCTAAGCTTTTTACAGTCGGATGTTTCTATGTGACGAAAGTCTGTTCATACAAGTCTTTTTAAACAATGTCTCAGAGGTAGAATAAACAGAGTCACTTAATAGATCGCGTAAGAAACAATCCACATAGTGCTATAAGGTAAAGGGTGCGGATGGCCAGGGGTGAGGGTCTGTCCGGGCGTGTAATGCAGCGGGGTGTTGTCTGCTAGGGCGCGTGGGCGGCGGGCGCGGCCGGCCCCGGCCACTTGACGGTGTGATGTCCGGTGAGACGACCGCTTCGCCTACTATCATATTATATGTATATTTGTGTTGCTGGTATATTTAATTGCTTTCTTTGCTGAGATTTTAAGAAATTATTAATCGGAATTATCAGAAATATGTATATAAAGTTAGATCTTGCACCTTAAGCACTATCCAGGCAGACGAAGCTTAAAATGTTTATCATAAAATACTATTGCTATATTTTCATTCGTCCTAATCCTATGATTTTGGTAAATTGTATTGTTCAAATTATACGTACATAACAAGTTACAACATTAAAACGAATTAATGAATAAAAGACTCGTGAATGTTAATGTCATTGTCACATTGACGTTTATTTGACCGTAATTAATGTCAAACTATTACGGGACATAAATGTTACAAGCACAATAAAATATCAAGTTCTTTCTATGTGCAGACTGAACTTTTTACTGATGTGTTTCCAACACACTTTAGCATGGGACACATGTTTCAATGAGATTCAAAGTTTTAAAGTAGCGTTAAAAGACTTGTTTATTAGAGGCAACCAATTCACGTGTCCTTACAAAAACAAATGCTTACAGTTGACGGTAAGCACTTATAATTGAGAGCTTGTTTAACGTCTAATAATTTTTTTAATAATTTATAATAAATAAAACTAAAAGATGAACAAACTAAATTAATTATAACGGAGATCTGTACATAGGCACCGCTTATATCTAAAGATCTTTCGGCGGTTTTCTATGTACTATGTAATATATAAATGTAATTTTTTAGCATGAATAGGATATTCGAGTAGTCGTAGTCAAATTAAAGAAACTAACCCTTTTTTTTCTAAAAGAAATATAAGACTTAATGAGGAAAATTATTCTTGAAATCTCAGACCAGTATATATTATTGTTTGTATGCTTCAAAGCTGTTCGCAAGTGTTGCATGGTAATACTCAACTCACAGTATAAGTGATATCATACATTGTGCGGTTTCACAGCGTGCACTCACTTGAACAATATTGTGTATCCAACATTCTTCCTCACTCTTTCATTATACTTTTCAACAACTGATCAGTTTTGCGAATGCATTAACGCTATATTTACGTTCCATTATCAAAACGATGTTGCTCAATTTGTTTGCAATCAAATTTTTTAAAGATTGTCTATATCGAGACGATACTGAACTTCGTTAAAATCATTGCATGTTTTATTAAATATGAGCCTTCTTCACAAACAGTAGATACTAAGAGAAATATAATATCAGGTATTAAATGTTGTACAGTCACTTTTGTTTCCGCTGTTTAGAAACTTTATAAGTACTTTAGTTTCTCTATAGTATAAAGTGACAATAAAAAACGTAACATCACGCCTGTAATTCTCGAAGGGGTAGGCAGAGAAGTGTAGTACACTCCCACGTTTCACCGGTTACGTTTAAGTCCCTTGGAATAGGTGGTGAGCGTATTGCCATACACCGGGCATAATTCCAGACTCCGAGTCACTACTACAAATTCTAAATTAGAAAATTCCCGTAATACCGTTCCCGTTCGACAGTCGCGCTTGCAACCTCACTTTATGACTGCACTCGACCAACGAGGCAGTCATAAAGTGACAATGCTTTTGTTTTGTATGTAACTAGTACAAAACTAGTGACGTGTGTATAAGATATATTAGGATTCCCATTATTCTAAAAATATGGCAAATATTGCCACTAATTATCCATTCTTACTTGATGTGGCAAAACACTTACTACCAATGGTGTTCCTCACTTCGTTGCTCCTCATTCCAAAATTGTAGCCAGGAATGCTCCTGTCTTTCGTTTGCTTAGATCTGCGTATTAAGTAAATTTTTATATACATATATGGAAGGGTATTCTTTGTAAACCGAGTTTTGGTTTTCCTTAATAAGGTTTGTACAGTAAAATTATTTTTATGTTGGCTTGGCGTATTTTGTGTGCTTTGATTAAATTAAGATTAAAATTTAAATCTTATCAATTATTGAATAATTTTCAATACCTTTCTAAAGAGCTTTTTTTTTAATTATACATGAAAGTGTTCAACATTTTACGGAATGTCGGGTTTTTTGAACAAGGCGCTATACTGTAAATATCTCATAACTATTATCATGGCTCGTTACGGAACAGTTCTATAGAATCGTCTGGAAGTTGACGTGACATTAATGGTGGTATGCGGGTGTAGCATAAACTATCGCTAGTGGAGGGATGCTGTCCGACGGAGCGGCGCGTGCAGCAGCTGGGCACGCTGAAGGTGCAATGGTGCGCCCGGGGAGAGAAGCCCCTCGAGCCGCCGTCGGAAACCTTCTTGCCGGTCTACTTGCACGAGTGTCCCGAGAACTTTTCAACCCTCGAATATTATGAAGTGAGTTTTTCTGATTTCATTATTTAGCTTTATTTAGAATTAACCAAAACTTATCTTTTTCATAGTAGCGTTGATGAGAACGTTGTTGTTATTCGCGACCTCGTAAAGTTTTATTTAACTAAATAGGTAATGGTAATGAACGACCGCAGAACCTAACGAGCAAGGTGCTGGGCCGCCTGGTGGTGTACGCGGATGTGCTGGCGTCCACGAGCCGCGTGACGGGCGGCGCGGCGCTGGCGCACGGCGTGGCGGCCGTTTGCCGGCGCCAGACGGCGGGCCGCGGTCGCGCCGGCAACCGCTGGATCTCGCCGCCCGGGCAGGCCATCATATCCTTGCAGGTCTCGCTCGACTCGGTTTGCTGTGTGACACTGCTACTTCCTGTTTTATTATATATTGCAATACTTTTTTTTTATTCTTGTATCTTGTCACTTATATGATATTATTTAAAAAAATGGCGTCGAAATATTTGATTCAAATCTGTCGTTCACGTTTGATATTTGCATCTTGACCCGTCAACATACTTCGACCTTCGGTACGGGACACATTTAACTTTGTGACCATAAACATTCCTGGTTTACTTGACGAGTATCGGAGTCCAAGTGCGGTGCAGTAACGGTGCGGCGGGCGGCAGGTGTGGCAGCGCGCGGGCGCGGCGCTGCCGCTGGTGCAGCACGCGGCGGCGCTGGCGGCCGTGCGCGCCGTTCGCGCCGAGCCCGCCTACCAGCCGCTCGACCTCAGGTCGCTACCCATCTATGCCGCTAAATACTTTTGTTCTTATCCCCACTCCAGTTATCATGTTCTCGTTTGAAACTTGTTAAATTGTTTGTTTTATAACCTTATTCCGTTTTTAGTTTTCTGATTTAAAACTTCCAGTGCGTGGATACAGATATGACATTCCAATTTCGACTCCGAGGCTCGTGGAAGTTTTGCATGTAGGGACGCCTCTGAATTATGATGTCAGATAAAAAGCATAAAACTGCTTCTTGATCTGCCTGTATATTGGTGCTTCATAACGACTAAACTAATAATAAAAGTAATAAAATAATTATTATGTCCAGTCATTTTTTCACTTTTCACTGTTTGTAATTAATTACAATCTAGGATTTTAAAGACACATTTCTTCCTCCGTTTCGTTCTTTTTGCTCTGTATTTAAAACGCTATAATATCACGTCTCCAGGATAAAGTGGCCGAACGACGTGTACTTCGGGCGGGACGTCAAGATCGGAGGCACCATCACCACGGCGAATTGCATGGGCGATAATGTCTACATTGACGTAGGTAAGGCAACGCCCGTCCATTTATATTTTTGCGGTTTAAAGCCCATTAAATTCAACGTTAGATTTAGTTAACGATATCTAAATGAGTTTTGTTTTAAATTATGCAGCTGTCACAGTATTAGCAGTTTTTGTGCCTTCAGCTACATTAATTTCTTTATCATATTTGATAATTAAAGTAGTAGATTTATTATTTGATTATACCAGTTATTCGATATAACATTTTGATGAGTCGACGTATCGCTTTGTACCTTGGTCTTGCTGTAATTTAAAAAAATTAACTATCTTTTACGGTATTACAGTGTGCAAAAATGATAAAAACTCT
Organism: Croniades pieria auraria; assembly: GCA_018248815.1. Taxonomy (NCBI): domain Eukaryota; kingdom Metazoa; phylum Arthropoda; class Insecta; order Lepidoptera; family Hesperiidae; genus Croniades; species Croniades pieria. The sequence goes on from DWJK01002076.1 coordinate 7,276, forward strand.
TTCCACTTTAGTCATAATTTTTTTCACTGAACAGGAACAGGGGTGAACATCTCGAACAGCGTGCCGACCACTTGCCTGAACGACATAATCGCGGAGTACAACAAGCAGCACGGCACCAGCCTGGCGCCCTTCACCCTGGAGCGCTACCTGGCGCGCTACTGCTCGCAGCTGGAGCGCATCCTGGACTACATGGGCGACGACGGCGGCCTGGATGCCTTCCGTGAACAGTACTACCAGTACTGGCTGCATGAGTGAGTATAACAATAAATATACCAGACATAACAATGAACGGTGCCCTAATATGTCTGCAATTTTGAATGATCATCATGTCTTCGTAATATTAGATTGCCTACATTAGTTTCATGACTATGGTTTCACGAAATTGGTGACAATGCAGTCGTCATGGCCGAAATGAGTCAAGACTAGTAACCAGATAGTTGTATTGAGCATTGTAGACAAACCAATCATAAACAACATTTCGCAGCTCATTAAAAAAGATAATGCCAGAATGGTTTAATGAATTGCCAATTATGCATCGAAATAGTTTAATATGATACTAAATACATTCCTTAATTCGTGCAGCGGGGAGGAGATTAGGCTGCAAAACGAGGAGGCTGGTACTCCTGTAGTGGGCACCATTACGGGCATAGACGAGGCGGGCTGGCTGCTGGTGCGCAGCGCGGCCGGCGAGCGCCGCGTGCAGCCCGACGGGAACACCTTCGACATCATGGCTGGCCTCATCGCGCCCAAGCACTGAGAGGCAACAACGCCATCTAGCGGACAGTAGCGCCAACTAGCAGATAAGAGAACGGCAAACAGCGACATCTAACGGACATCAGTACGGTATAGCACTATCTAACGGACAAGAAAATCGAATAGCGGCAAGAGAACGTCACATTGCCACTCGGTGGACAAGAGAATGGCGAATAACGCCATCTAGCGGCAACCGATTAATTGATAAATTGTTAAACTGATCAATTGTTGATATGTTCAGTGCTGACGGCCAGTGGTATTATCAATGCATGTAGACTGAAAGATTATCGTGGCTACAGATAATCGGACTAAAAAACTATTCAACTGTTAGCAAGACCATTTGTCTGGATGGATTCTAGGTAACAATAAGAGTAAACAGAAAATCCTAATTGCGTAGTAATATTAAGGTTGTGACTGATACTGTGTCGGCCTCCACGTGACGATAATTGTTAGAAAGACTTTCCTTCACTTTAATTATAGAGTTTATGTCATACGTAAAAGTGTAGTAAATGTAGTTTTTATTAATGTAACATATTATCGTGGTAAAGTCGAATATTGTTACATCATCCAATAACTCAGTAATTTTGCCGACGCTGACAACGATTTTAAGTATATTATGAGCGTGTATCTAGCTACTGAAGTTCGAGACTAAAAATGATTACAATTTTTATTGAAACAATGAGGAAAAACAACACAAATATCTTTGTACATCGACCGTTATCATTCATCTGTAACAGTAACAAATGAAATGCTATCTAATTAAAAATATATCACTATATATTGTACAATCGTATACAAAATTGTTCCAGGTAAGATATATCACTTTTTTATTATTATATGGAGCCATATATCGTAGAGTCGTCGAGTGTATAATTCATATTGTTACGAATATGAATAAGGGCTGGTGCATTGAGTGTTGTGAGTCTGTTTTATCAGAGGTGTGATATCTTTGATAGATGTTACAATATTTTAACATTTTAGTCGATACTAGAATGATATCAATGAGAAACCGTTCCCGTGACCGGTACAATTATCTGCCTATGGCTTTCCTTGCCTTAAATGCAACAAACTGTTTTCCAATGGGATTTTTTGTATATTTTAAACAGGTGACAGATGTTTTTTTTTTTTCATATACATCTACCAACAAGGCAGTCGCTTTATTTATCTAAGTATCTTTCGTTGTGGTACTAAGCTGTCTGGTTGGTAAATCCTCACTATATTGGGAAATATAACTTTTCAGACTCTAAATACGATTACATACATAAGTTTCTACCAAATAAGTCCTACTAAAGTAGCCAGTACCGAGGCTAATATCGGCCGCCGTTGACCTATCACTGCCATTGCTCTTAGATTTAATAAGAGGTCGGTTTACAGTTAACTCGCGAGTGCAGTAGAACTATAACTGTATACATACATACATACATATGTATATAATGTGTTCGATCCGTTGAATAAATTGTAAGATTTGATGTCGTTATAGTGACTATATATTATGTCAATTAAAACGTGTGCATTATTATGTAACAGATTATGTACGTACGTAAAAATAAACACCCCCCCCCCCCATCTCCAGCCCTCACCCCCTCTGCCCGTAACCGATACGTCCACAGCTCATTTGTTCTGTTTCTGTTCTTGTTGTGTTTCTCACACTCATTTGTTCGTGATATTGATTTCGTAACAAAATTAGGTATACTTGTGTTTGATCAGTTCGATAGCGGTTACGTTAAATCGCCACGCTTCACGCTAATTGTGACGTGCCTCCAGGTGTGTATGTGCGTCAATTGTGGAATAAACATTTCCAGTGTTTACATTTTGTAGAGTTTTATTATTTATAAATTTTAATACAATACCTACGTGAAATATTTGAGTATCTAAAATTGGGTAAAATGTATTTGTGAAGTGGTTAGCCCGAGTCACCCCTGTCTGTTTAATCCAAGGTCACTCAGTGCATAGTTCCATAAGCGTTATTAAACTTTCGGTAAATTTAAACCACGTCAAGTAATTTGTAAAGTTTTCGTCCCTTCATCTATTTAACGGTTTTTTTTTTTCCAATGTTACCCATTAGACATTTGGCGGATGTTAATAGTTTAATAGGTAAGATATATTAATAGCTTTCGATGATCAATATACATATCGAAAAAAGTAGAATTGACCATCATTTTACAAAAATTTAGAACTTAATGTCCAATACGCTATGAAGTATAGACTGGATATATGAAAGTGTCGCGTCCCATAGAATGAAGGGACATTGTCTGAAATGCAAAACGTATATATCAGTTACTATTAGGATTATAAAGGTTGTTAAGAATAAAAATATAAAAAAAAAATGATTAGAATCTCATAATTTACAAATGAAAGTATTAACGTTAGGAATGAGAGTGTAAATGAAAAAATTACATCATATAATTTTAAAGGCTAGTTCATTTAATTTGCGACTCGCCTGACGTGTTCGTATATTTAATTAATACATAATGTATTTTACCATTAGTAACGTAATGTAATCATTTTCAGATTCCGAGCCCGTTCCTTAGATGGGACGTAGAGTAGGTAGTTAGCTCAAATGTATTTTGAATTTAGAACTTTGTATGTTCAAGACAGTGGCGTAGGCAGTTAGTTTCAAAGTGAGTTTACTCATCAGTTTTCCTTTCGAAAATTTACTTAAATTTTGTGTACCTACATATAGTACCCCATTTAACTTTTCTCTCTCGACTGTACATTGAATCGAAATTGTTTAATTAGTGTTCGTTAGCAACGCTGTTACTGCCATTTTGATAATCAGTGGAAATATGTATTCCCAGTAGTTCAAGAGTTAGATCCATTCTCTGAGATTTAGTTTAAACTATTTTCTTACATAGTGTCGCGATGTGTTTATGTCTGCTGCAAGGATATTTTTCTACGATTCGTTTCTAATTGAAATAGTAAAAATATATGAGCAGTTGGACATTTTTAGTAGTTGCCAATGTGATGTGAAATAGACGATTGTGATTGAAATATTTTATTAGCAAGTTATATTATTAACAATTAAATGCTGTTATTCAGATAATTCGTTATTACTATAGTAATTATATGTTATATGTACAATAATTGAATGTTAATGTTCAGAGGATTAAAATTATCGGTAATCATGTTCGTGTTTATAAATGTTCGCACAGGACTGTTGTTGAAATGTATAAAGCGTAGTCTGTAACATGAGTTGTGACCAAGTCCTAATGTTTTCGTAATTTAGTTAAACGTGCCTAAATATATATAAAAATATCTACACGAATTGATTACATCGGGACAAGCTTGTAGGTGTTAATTTAATGTATTTTGGACCTAAGCGATTCGTGTTTACAAAGTCGTTGGTCTGTATATTTAATGTTCGAAAAGTTTTAAAACTCTTTCCTCGTGTTATACCTTTGAATAATTTTGTAGGTAGGGCGTATTGTTTGAAAAACTACGAATAGTACGCCGTTCGGGTCTCGTTGGATTTCTCGTAAATTTCTAGTCATGTTTAGCAATTGTTGAGTTTCGTCATGTACCCATGGAGTTAAAGTTCGGTACAACTTCTTGTTATTACAGTTGTTGTGAACACCTGTCTTATAATAAATTATTTCTGAATAATTAACTATGATTTGTTTATAATCCCGACCATTTTGTCTCATAATAAATTATTTCTGAATAATTAATTATGTTTTGATTATAATTCCGACCATTTTGTCTTATAATAAATTATTTCTGAATAATTAATCATGTTTTATTTATAATCCCGACCATTTTGTCTTACAATAAATTATTTCTGTATAATTAATTATGGTTAGATTATAACCCCAGCCATTGCATTACTTTATCGGCAACTTATTAGCCTACTGGTAATTTATTTAAAATATTTGGTGTAGACACTAGACAGCTAGGGTAAGATCACCTGTATTCATCATTTAGCGAGTATTTTAAATGCCTATAGCTGTGGTTTGGTTATTTTTTTCATATTAAAAGGCAGAAATGTTGAATATTTGTTGCGGTAATAAAATCAAATAACACCGTTTGAGAGGTTGACATTAAATTTTCTGATTATAACAATAATGAACAAGTCCATTTTATCATAGTAAAACAACAGTAGTAAAGCAGTGATAGCCCAGTGGTTAAGAATTCGGCCTCTCATTCCGGGGGTGCTGGGTTCAAATCCATAGTACGCACCTCTTCATAAAAAGTGCGTTTTAAGTTTAAATATCACTTGCTAACGGTGAAGGAAAACATCGTGAGAAAATCTGCATACCTTGGTTTTATATAAAAAAAATCCTAATGCGTATGAAGTTTGCCAACCCGCACTTGGCCAGCGTGGCAGACTGTGGCTTTAACCCTCCTTTTATGAGATGAGACCCATATTTCATCAGTGGAGTGACAAATGGGTCGATTATTTTTATTTTAAACCACAACATTAAAGAAAATATGGCATTTTTCACCAGAAGTCAGCCTCATTTTTTCAACACTCGGCCTTGTTTTACCCTATAGACAGCCTTTTATTAAGTAGACAAATAGCACGCCTTAGCCATGCAATTTTCAAATCAAACACTTTCATAAAAGTCCGCTTGACCGTCCTGTCGCTTCGTGTCCCTTTGCGTGTCATCGCGTCGCGTCAAAGCGTGCAAATTTTAAACACTAAAGACAATATATTTGTAAAAGGCCGAGTACTGGAACACCTGGTTTGTCCTACCTACATCATTTTCATCTATAGTATCAGAGTGTTAGCTCTAAATAATCAACATGGAAATTAAATACCGTAGCAGCTGGCAATATAGCCGTTGAGGTGTTATTTACATCGTATCAAAACATGCGTTTGATAAAAATACACGCTTATTTGAGTAATTTAATTTATCTGCTATACTGTTGGTTAGCAACCAGTATCGATATGTGATTATGTACTCGCTATTTATGTGATTGGTTTAATGAAATGGCGAAAAATCGGTTTTCAGATCATCTGTTAATGGTTATTTGTATTATATTCTTTTCTGATGTATCTACAGCCAGCACTTGTTATGTTCGGTATGACAACAGGAAAACAGCGTAGTTACTCGGCCATTATCATATTAACAGGAACCTTTCTCGTCAGATCAATTGGCTATTATGAATTTTTTCACTAATTAATATAAGTTGTTGCCCAGGAACCGTATTGAGGGTTGCCTGGAGAGGTGATATAGTGGGTAAACAAGGAATTTATTACGCAAAAACCGTTACAGTAATATAAGGCAAGGCGTCTTGGTATAGGCCTCATACTTGTACAAACCACTTTTTAAAATATAACATTTATTAATTTTAACTTGATATGTATTTCTTTGATACAGAAAATCCAAGTATAAAGAAGTACTTCATTTTTTTGAATTTACAACAAATAGAAATATTTTTATGTAAATCGAATCGTAGTGCCATTAATACCACGGAATTTACGTCATGTGTGAAATGACGTAACAAATGAAATGAAAATTTTACCTATAAATAGTTTAAAACACTCAAAATCTGATTGATTAATTGACGAACAGTTTTATTCAATATAGACTATTTTGAACACCTAATAATTAATTAATTACTGAATTATAATCAAAAGGTATGTACATTCCTATCGAAACATTGATTTTATCAAATTTACATGAATTATTTTAATTTTTGACATGTTATGCAAAATAGATTTTTTTTTCTTAACAGGTATTGTCTATTATATGCCTATAACATTATGGTTCATATGACAAGCATAAAATTTCTACTCGCCTATCCTCCATATTATAGCGATTTCATCTGTATCCGTTTACGTCCTACATGCGTAATACTAGGTACCTATAGGGTGAGTCAGCCAGTACATAATTGAACCATGTGCGAAGAAATCACTCTCGGAGTGGAAAAATAAGAATTCTTTCGTTTCATACAAATTCAGGTTTACTATTCATTGTCATTGAAATCATTGTGTGTAGAGTTACTCATTATTAAACTCAATAATCTCTTTGCTCTTTTGTATGATGGGTTTTGAAGCATTGACACATGTGTGGTGGGTGTAGTCGTGGAAGGTCAAGCCGTTTGTTTGCAAAGTGACGTAGATACACGCTCGTCGACTTCTGCTGCTTATCTGCTAGGTTGCTGACTTAGAGGTCTGATACCAATCTATTGTTTAACCGATGAAATTGTATTGTTGTAAAATGATGTACAAATATACTTACTTGTAAACAAGGTCTGTAATGTACAATGTAGGTATTTTAAATAAAGTAAAAAAAAATAACAATGATAGTAATATGACATTAATAATAACAGGATAATAAAACCATTTAATAATAATAAAACCTACAAAGATACTTCAGTAGTCGTTGCCATTATCAAATCGGAACTTGTTCTCGGGCACTCCGTGGCTTCCAGAATCGGCTAGGACATAGACGTCCGCGTTTTGCGATTCCTTTTCGGACTTGTCTCTTGATGTAGTGATGTATAAGTACGCGAGATCTGGGCCTCCCCAACACACCGACGTAACTCGTTTCACCGGTAATGTGTACCGGCCAATAATACTCCTTTTGTCAGGATCTATGCGTAGCACCTGAAAGAAAAAAATTGGATATTATCGAACAGCGGACGGCGATCTGTGAAAGACTAAAAGGCAGAAGTTGGATGCAACAAGCCGAAGACGGGTGCGTTGACGTTAATTAGTGGAAGCCTGTATCGAGCAGTGAGCTGAGATACTCTGATAATGATGATAATCATGAATAACGAATGTTTCCATGTTATATATGGACAAGATATATTTTTAGCTTGTAATAATGAGGGCTTGTACTGTACTTATGTATATTTTCCCTTTTTGTTAATTTCCAGAAAAATGTTTGCTTCAATCAACTTACAGTTCCTCTGAACATTATCGCGACCCACAAATGGCCTCTGTAATCTATTGTCATGCCGTCAGGAATTCCATCTTCATACCCGTAGTCGCTTATGTCTATTATAGTTCTCCTCGCACCTATAAAGATCGGTAAACAACTTTATAAAATTAACCTGTTTCTATACGTTACCAGTACGTATTATGTCTACTATTGATTCGTTTTTACGATATGAGTACATAATTTGTGTCCATACTTATTCCTGCTTGAAGTAAATCGAAGTCGAACGCTTCTATTTTCTGAGTTGGCGAGTCTATGTAATAGAGCACAGTGTCGTTGAGCGCCCAGGCGAGCCCGTTGGAGATGGACACCGGCCGCAGCTGGACGCGCGGACACGTAAGATTTTTCTGGTCGACGCTGTGATACGTAGCCATGTCGGGAGCTACAGCGTCACGCTTGTGAGGAGACTGCGTGCGTGAAGACGCGTGAAAGTGG
>DWJK01002077.1:0-15348 GCA_018248815.1 Croniades pieria auraria
CTTCGTAAATAAGCCATTATTTCTCGTAAAAAGTAAAGATTAAAATATGGTTATTGTGGATTATCCCTAAGAGATGACATATACCATCGCAGACGTTTTGTAAACCTTTTTAAGGTGTACAATACTGTAGTACATTATTTTTATCTATGTCGTAGGGTTCAGCCAGCGTTAGCCATGTAAGCGCAAAAAAATGTTTTTATTTACATCACATTAGAAACCTCTAAAATTATCAGTGTTTCTGTACTATATTATGCATGTATTATACAAATAAAACTTCCTCTTGAATCACTCTATCTATTAAAAAAACCCCATCAAAATCCGTTGCGTAGTTTTAAAGATCTAACCATACATAGGGACAGACAGCGGGAAGCGACTTTGTTTTATACTATGTAGTGATTTAAATGTTTCAAGTATTTATAGGGTTATTGTAATACAAACGCAATATAGTTCACTTTATTTATTTTTCTATAAAATACACATACAATTTGTAAATAAACCACCATTCAATATTCGAATATCTAATAAATTACAGATTTCGGTTCTAAGATAGTTCCTTGTGTCTCCACTATTAGGTACTTGAGAGTTCTAGTTCTCCTTTTAAATCATAGCACACTGACGTGAAATAGATAATGTATAGTGATTGTAAAAGATAGGTGACCACACATTAAACATTTCAAACCCTTATTTTTATCATATTGTATTCTATTTCATATGAACATTAAAATAGTATCTATCTACGGATGTATTTTTTATCTTCGGCCCAATGCAGTTTTGCCTCACACCTATGTTATGGACCTAGTACGAGTGTCAGAGTGATGCCGTGGAGATTTAACCTGTATTTAGCTGATAAATCGTTAGATCCTAAGAGCCCAAAATGGGGAGTAGTAGCAGCGATCAGAGAGTCTATGTAGAAATCCACAGGCTGTTAGATGAAATTGGTTGATATAGATTCCCAGATCTATCAGATATTTTATCTTGTATCGCGTTTATTCAAATATGGAGTCGTACATTATACGAGTCTACGAACGCGGTGCAATGTGACGCAGTGACCGTGGGTCGATTATCACCCCAAGTGGTGTCGGCGTATTTTTTCATATGTATGACGCATCAACATGCGCATATTCTATCGTACCGTTGTCCGTTGTCATACAAAGTTGACAAGTGACTGATATGTAATTCATCTCTAACACGAAAGATAAAGGAGACTGGAGTATAACGGACATAGATATAAATGACAATCGCATGCAGGGACAAAACAGCGACTAAGCTAAACTAACATCAAGTACCTTCCGTATTTTATACTAGTAAGTACATGGACCTTATAGTAAAGTCGATATTTATTAAATCTAGTAGGCCTATTATAAGTGCCGGTTAAACAATAGATACATGCTATAATATGTTTAATAAAAATAAAGTTTAAAATAAATACTTACGATCTGTTTAAAAAAATCCAACTGGCATAGTTTAAATTTATTTGAGTCCAGTACCAATTTATCCCATTTTCGGTATAATATATCTCCTACTCATTTGTGACCCAAATCGCTGTTTATCTTTACATGTCTGACAATTTTAGTTTCAATGCATGTACATCCCACGTTCTTGTAGATATCCCAATCATTGTAACAATCTTTTTAAATATAAGTCAAGTTGATTAATTTTTTTTTAAAGGAAAAGAATAACTTAAGTTTAAATCCTCAATAAAGCTATCACACAATGATTTTATATTTTTAAAATATAGATATTTTATTCGATATCATTTGGCACAAATGACAGAACTCATATTGGTAATTGGTATGTATTTGTCTTTTTGCTTTTTCAAGAACATAATTAAAACAATTCTATCCCCAATATAGACGAGTAAAATAACATTAGCTATGATCAATTCGTTAATTACAAAATTACATGACAGAAGCGAATATTTAAATGAATTATTTCTAAACATCTTTAATTATACGTTTTTCATCATAAGACTTTAAATTATGAATTATTTATAACAGTAACTAAGTAGATATTTTTCAATTTTGATTTGGACCATATTTTTAAAAGGAAAACGGTTTTGCTTCATATCTATAAGCCAAAACATATGTTAAATAAAATTTAATATGGTATAAGAAAACACATAAATCCTATCTATTTAAGCTCGACGAATAATATATCAAATCGTATTGAACAGAAACTGCATGCATTAAATGTATTTATATATTACTATTAAACACCAAATTTTTTTATTAATTTTACGTAACATTTAATCTTTTTAGAACGAATTAAAAAAAAATTTATCTGTAAGTTGACATTTTTACCTTCGCTTTACAACGTTAGTACATTTATAAGTCATCTAGTTATTTGGTTCCATTTAACATTCGCTATGAAAATATACATTTTAATTCTATAATTACCATTTATGTACAGTTAAAATATTTACAGTTTGATATTTTTTAGAAAATATTTTTTGTTTAGGTCAAAATCACATTGAATACTAAACATTTTAAATAGCCAGACAATGTTATTTTAAAGCACATAGTTATGTACCTCATTGAATTTACAGGGAGAATAATCCCTCTGCATTATCATTGGCGTCTCTGCGATAGAGCGCTCAATGTGGTTTAGTACTTTTTTGGCACTAAATCATCATTGATCATTTAAGTAACTGGCGTGAATAATTATGGTGTTAAGTTTTCGCAAGCTTTTGGTATTAATAGATTGACTTTATGACAATACTGAAATGCTGATATAAATAACGAGATATATTTTCATAATCTTTTGTATATATGAATCGAAAGAAAACATTGGTAAATCAATATCGCTTTAACTTTTATATAATTATTATATTTAGAATTTAGAAAATCGGACAGCGGCCATAACGCTCGCTTTCCTGCAAAATATCTGCTGTCGTATTGCACTAATCCGTTAACAGGAATGTAACGAGGACTATCTTTGGGCTGTTACTGGAATTACGGAAAAATTACTTAATCTGATTGTGTAGAAATAAGTATCTATTTCAATTTAAAAAATCAACAAAATTAGTTATGCTTCAGTGGTTATCTATTACAATCAATTTTAATGAATAAATTTATTCTAAAATTTCTATTTAAAATGGCCGGAACAATTGAATAAAATTGAAGATTTAAATTTTAGGGTACATGATAAGAAAGCTTAGAACTTACTAGGTTCGATTATATTGGAAATTAAAACGTCTTAGATTTCCTCGTTCAGGCGCACCGGTTTATTATTTTAATTCGATAAAAGGGCTACGATTTTTCTGTGCGCATAAAATTGGTTAGATTTATCAAGATTGATAAATTAATAGCTAATTACCTTAACAAGTCGTTCGACAGTAAATGTAGATTTCTGTTACACTTTTCTGTTAAGACATAATAAGTATGATTATGCTAATACATACATTGATCAATAAGATTGCAAAGATACTTTCACTTTGCGTAATTTTGCAATGTCTTCATTCTCATTAGCTATTTAGTAATTATTATCAATTATCAGGACATACTAACTTACAAGGATTAGATAATAGAGTTAAGAGTTATTTCTACTTTATAAGGCTAAAATTTTTGAGATACACGAAGATAGAAATAGGCGATGAGATATTTAAAAAAAGAATTAATGTCTGGTTACTGCGTGGCGTACAATATCAATTTAAAAAAATTACAGTTAATCACGTGATAACTGCTAAAGACGAAACCTTTCTAATTTTCATAAGCTGTTTATTAAATATGTTTTACTATATACTGTTCAATAGTAAGTTCAGTAGTAATACTCATACTGTGAAATATCATTCAATAAAAGCAAGTTTTATACGGTAACACCTCCCGTTAGGAGGAGCTGCCGGAATTTCCTCCAATACGAACATGAATGTTTTTAAATTATCCTCTTGTCCTTTTTACACGCTAATAGAGTTTAGACCACGTATTTTGAAAGTTTAAGATAATTATAGGTTTCAATTTAGTTTAGAGTGCAGTTTAATAAAATGTTTATTAATTATTGAACACACATCTACTGACACACAACGCTTTATGAACACTGAATAAAAAAACAGCTGTGTCAGTTTAAATGAAATTCATGGTAGGCCTTTGCGTGCGTGAAATTGTATTGTTAGATGAAATAACGGAGTCGTTATGTTATTTGTCAAAGAGCGCGGCGTGTGGCTGCTCGCGACCGACCCGCGGGCCGTCAGAAGTTACTGTCGAAGACTCCCATGGACCGCGAAATATCCTCATCGCGTAAGCAGCAGTCGAGAAACTCGTCTAGGGTCAGCACTCCATCACGATTTAAATCCATCTTCTGTAAGAAAACATGATTAATTTTATTAAGGTTATTTCTATTTCACTACGAATACTTTATTGGTACTAAAATGTATGTATTACATATTTTTGTATGATTAAAAGTGTACATATAATTTTAAAATGAAAATGGTGTCAATTTTATACTTTTGTTTTTTTTGTACCACCCGAAGTTTGTGTTAGTACTTACCCATTTTTAGGCAATACTCACTTGAAATAATCTCTCCACTTTCTCCCGAACGGCTTCATCATCAATCATTGGTTCAACAATCTTGCCCATGAGATCGTAAATAGCATTGACGATCTCAGTCATTTCGTCTTTAGTTATGTAGCCGTCGCCATTTATATCGTACAACGAAAATGTCCACCGCAGCTTCTCTTCTAGTGTTCCTCGAGACAAGATTGACAAGCCGGTGACGAATTCCTGTAATTATTTTTATGGCTACTCAACATGTTAAAATGTGCTTACATTGCTTGAGAATGAACAAGGACAGAACATTGTAGGTTCAAGGGGCCATGAGTGCTTTTAGACTCCCACGGCGAAAGCTGCAAGAGCGTATATATTGCGCGTTTGTATTCCAATTTGGAGGAGATTTGGAATGTTATCTAAAAGGCTATATATTACGGTGATTGAAGTGATTTGTAAAAATTACCTCAAAACTTAAAAGTCCACTTCTGTCTTGGTCCAATGTGTTGAATACATAATGCGCGTACTGGGCGGTGTTTGCTGTAATTATAAGTGTACTATTAGCAGGATGTACTACGAATAAAAAAGAAAATTGCTCATTGTTTATGGAATGTTTTATTAAAGAATATCTGAATTGTTTCATCCTACGTAATATCTAAATTTAGCGTGTATTAATTTAATAATAGCAGGAAGAACGATTAACGTAAAATTGACAATGTTATAAAAGAGAAAGCCAGTAATTTTTAAGTAACCTTTTCGTTCGGAATTTTGCTTTTCGGAATGTATCGTGGCGGTTGCCGGTAAATCTCAATGTTTTTTAGTAGCATCGCAGGGCAATGAGGGCATTATATTATACCGAAGTGAGACGTACATGGCTTAGTCTGATCAGGAGATTGCCACTTATTCAATTTACATAAGCACTCTCGATGACTTTTTTTTCGTCGATAAAGTATTGGACTGGCCTTGAATGCAATTTTTTCTGCAATTCATATACGTCTGCGTTATATTATTTATGGAGCTTTATTTAAATCTCGGCTTAGGCTCAATTTTAAAAACCTTCGATTTACTGGATATATACGAAATTCCCACGATTGGTTCATGAATCTTACACAAATGAGAAAGGGATTCAAGTAGGGACTGGTTCAAAGGACATCGGAAACGACATTGCACTATTAAAGGACTGTATAGGCTATGCCAATTCGGTATTAGAAAATGCATCGCTTCATACATTCACATTTCACATCGCTTAATGCATTGGACAGACTGATAGCAGCTGTTGTTCCAACTTTTAGTCATTCCTTAAATATGTATGTTTATATGTAAACACTAATCACGATACCAATTTAAATTCAATATTCGCTTGCAGTTAGCAGAAAGTTTCAGTGTAGGCATTTATTAATGTTCACACACTAGAGGGTACTTGTAATTGTTACTAGAAGGAACATAATTAGTTAGCAACTTAAAATTCGAATAAGAAACTTCCGTAAACGTTCGAAAGTAATGAAGAAAATCAATGTGTATTTATTAACCCATCACAATACTGATTCAAAATTACCGCAAAAATTCATGATTATGTGTTGGTCACAAAATTAATTGGGTAGATAGTCATAGTTGTGTTACAGTTGCAAAATATACCAGAGACATTGTTGGATAAAGTCGAGCAATAAAGATAGTGTTACCACCTATGTACTAAATCTTCTTAATATAATTAATACACAGTTGTATACATTCAGTTAACAGTACCACAGATTTGTTATATTTCAGTAACAAAACACAAAAAGTACTATCATACCAACATCTTTTTGTTTACAACTTCAGCAGGATCCATACTGTGATATGAACTAGTCAATGAATGTAAATAAAACACAAAAATCATTACATTTACTTTATTTCAAGTAGGTACATAGTGGTTTTAGATCAATTGGAATAGACATACGTCCAATAAATTACAGTTACCACATAGAAAAACCTGGAAAATGCCTTAGTGCTTCAGCATTCAAAATACTGGCTGATTCTATAGACATGTCAAACTCAAAATTATCACAATGGAATAAATTGTTGAAGATAAGACCTAAAAACGTTTGGTTTCCTTCAAGTTTCCACCACAATTATTTTTTATTTTTCCAACAAACAATACTCATGAAATAAATCAGTTTTCAATTCATATTGTTAGTTAGGAAAATTTACACAATCCATCCGTACAGATACAAATGATGTTATTAAAATTAACTTAACGGTTAAGGTTTGAGATGAGTATAGGTCCTGCCACTAAACTCGAGGTCCGATTTATTAAAACAGCTAAGTTTGTCCACTTAAAATTATAGAAGTGCATTAAGGACTTTGTAACTGTGGATTGGCTTGTGCAATAAAGCATGACTGACAAACCAAATGTCACAGTTGAAATGAGGAACCCGGCATAAAAGCAGACTCAAAATTGTCACAGTAAAAGTGAACCTCAAGATTCGTGCCAGGAACTATACGATGTGGTGTTCTCCCACTGACAATGGACAGTCCTTAATATATGAATTACACTAGAATTACTCCTCCGGTTTGCTGCTGGTACACCTCTATTGTGTCACCTTCTTCCATCTCTAGTGATGTTGGAGTGTCATTTTCATTAATGGGCTGCCCATCAAATCTGAACCGTACTACTTGCATTGATAGACCCTGGAATAGAATAATATAAACTGAAGTATACCAAATTTTGTCATTTCATTACTCATATAGCGTTACAGTAACTTTTCACAATATTCAACTGTGGTTTCTAAGAACAGGAATGTTGTGATAAGGTTAATAAAGTACCATGTTGAATTACTTAGCGATTGATCCTAGGTTCTAACAGCACGTTGGGAAAGGTATTTTTGGGTTTTCCTACATTGAAATTTCCAATAATGGTACTATAGTCGGGATTTAAACAACATGTATGCCAATAAGCTTGTCCTCTTTTAAATAGGATGTATGATGACTGATGAAAAGTGGGACTACTACACTTCCCTGCCAACCCATATGTGGAAATATAAGCAAAATGTCATTATGTTACATGAGTTATGTGTACATATAACGTAACTTCACGCCTGTAATCCCCGAAGGGGTAGGCAGAGGAGTATCGTACACTCCCACATTTCACCAGTTACGTTTATGTCCTATGGAATAGGTGGTGGGTGATCCTATTGCCATACACCTGGCACTGATTCAGACTCCGAGTCACTACTAGAAATTCTAAATTAGAAAACTCCCATAGTACCTGACCCGGGATTTGAACCCAGGACGACCTCCCGTTCGGCAGTCGCGCTTGCAACCACTCTAGCAACGAGGCAGTCAACGGTTTATTGAACTGCAGAAATACTTTCAGTTACTACTCAATGATTCATTTGTATTAAAATCTGTATGACTTCTTTATCTACTGCTGTAATAACTTTGTATTGTTTTAAGAATCTTTGTTTGAGTATCCATAATTGCGTTGAATTTTCACGTGAAAGATGGGATTTCACCAGTTCATTTATATCATGGAATGGTGTGTGGGGATATTGTATCATGGATTTTGTGGTATGAGTGCTTTTTGTTTATGAAATATCTTGACAGAATCTATTCTCTATAAACAATTCAGTTTTATTTAGAATTGGATATATATGGATTTAGATTCAACAACAGTCGCTTGTGTCTAAGAAAAAAGGCGCAATTTATTATTTGTCTTTCAAGCAATTTAAAAACATTAAAAAGCTGATTGACCTAAGCTAACCTTCAATCATATTATGGAGTAATCTGCTAAAGTGTATAACGATGTCATTATTGCACTACTAATACTATGTTCTCCACATGAATTAAATATTATCAGAAAGCATTATTTAAATAATCATTTGAAAAGAAGTGATAATCATTGTGATAAATACATTTCAGAGTGAAGATTAGGATTCTAAATACGACACGCCTGAAGATTCTTTCTTCGTATATTATTTCATTTTTAAGGTTGTTGTTTTTAAAGAAAATTATCACAATTTCTAGTACAAGCAAAACAGGACCATATTCATTGTTGTAATGTATAATTGTATTGTAATACTCCTATCATATTGGTTAATAATGAAGATTTCTTACAATTAATTAATTTCATATTATCTCAAAAGTGTTATTAATCAAAGAATACTTTTATGAATTATCATGTAATATATAATGAATGAGTGGTATATCTACTTCACAAATAAAAATAAAATTAACAAGACAAATATTAGTAGTTGTAATCCTAATACCTAAACTAGACTCAAGGTGTGACCCGGCGTGGCCTATTTTGCTACTGCTCACAAAGCACATAAGGCAAAAGAGTGTCTCAGTTAATTGTTCTTGGTCTGCCAATTCAAAATATTAATCAAAAGTATACTTACAGCTCTATCACAGTAAGCGTTCATCAATTTCCTGAGCGGTGTGTGTTTTTTGATTTTGAATTGGACAATAGCGTTATCCTGTCCTAAGACTTTCAGGTTGATGTGTTCGCTCTCTCCCTGCAATTCAATATTAACAACAATGTAACACCAAAATTATAACTCACGATTATATTCACATTTAAACCAAGGAGGCACATTTTACGTATAACGCCATGATTACAGGTAAAGCTTTAACCATGTTCAAAGTCTGACAATATAGGTATTTAAGTACCTTTTTTTCGTCCGCCATTTTAGGAAAAGCTTATTTTAGTCGACTAATGACACAAAAACTAGGCACTCCTAGAAAATTAGAACGTGTTTAATATAAATTAAGCACAAATGACAGAACCGTGATCCGGTGGCGTGGTAATGGCGTCCAGGCGAGTGGCTTGGAGGAAACAGCGCAGTGCTGCCAATACATGCGCAATAACTACCACGCAAATGGCGCGCTTCTGCGCACTAAACGTAGTTCAATAAATGATAATTCACTTGCTTACCACACCTAATACATGGTAACTATGACGATAAAAAACATGAGATAACTTTTTTACTTAAACAATTCATTTTTATTAATCATGCGATTTTTTAGTAAAACGTTCTGGAACAGTATAGAATTAAGAGATCGGGTGCGTTAATCTGAGCAGATAAAGTACGAATGGAAAATTGTTTCAAAAATTGATATTTTTTTCTTATTATGTTATGATACATTTACCTAAATGTTAACCTGATAAATATTACTATTGAAAAAGTATTCGTAATGTTATCCGGTAGTGCTCATGTTCGCCAACCAAAAACAGTAAAATTTCCGGCAATAGGGTTGTGCACTATTATCCGCTCTAACCGGATGTCGCTAGGGTTGTCACTAACAGGAAATTCGAGAACAAGGACAAATCGAACGAATCGATAGTAATGTGACAGCGTTTTACTGACAAACTGATAGTAGGTAAATATATTCGTTACGATTTTAAAATTGATTCAGTTGCACATTGGTACAATATAATGTACATATGCGCAAATGAAACAAACCTGCGAATTATAACATATATAAATCCCATAATTTTTAATGTGCTAAATGCTGATTTTTAATTAAAATAACAAAGCGACAATAAATTCTTAATATCTCTAGTTATCTTTTGATCCTAGATGCGTATTATGCTTATATATTTTGTAGTCTTTACAAGCCAGTAGGAACAGCAGAAATTAAGAGAAGAATTCTCATAAAAATGCAGTTTTTAGATAAAAAAGGTATTTGCATAAGTTTGGTACTTGATTAAACTTAAAAGTGGGTAGGCTTAGTGTGCGCAGTCTGCCGACTCGCGCATACCCAATGTAGTAACTTAAAGCTTTAATTTTTCTCTTTCTGAGAAGAGACACTTGTACAACAATAGAACGATAAAGGGGTTAATGTAAGTTAGTTTTTTACAACAAACATATAATACAAGGCAGATTAAATTGGATTTGACTATGAAGTTAAAACCTACTTTAATGAGAAATAATACGAATTAATTTTCCTGGGACACATAATTATGTTCCCACTCATTTTTGTGTAACATGGCCTAAGTGAATCTTACTACGCACCATTCTCAAATGTTTAAGATTTCAAATTATTCGGATTATACTGATAATATAGCTGTTATCAGGTATGTTACGTACAATGAATGTAATAGAATACAGAAAAACAAATTACATTTTTGCTGATCCATTTTTCAATATCATTTGACATGTATAGTTGTACAGATTTCTATATATGCATGCATTGGTTTATATACATATATTTGTTATTGTAGCTTGGAACCTGAATTCGTGTCCGGTTATGGCAATAGGTTTATCTTCTATTCTATGGGACATATGACTCGTAGGAGTACGACATTCCTCTGTTGAACCTTTTGGAAAACTACGGTAATATTGTGTTATAATAATCGACCTATTTATCAATCTATTGTCGGAATATGGTTTTCCTCTAATATTGAGAGGGTTAAGGCCATAGTCTACCACGCTCGTCAAGGGCGGGTGGGCAGACTTCAGAAACCTTAGATTTTTTTTAAAATATATTCTAAGGTGTGCAGGTTTCCTCGCAAAGTTTTCCTTCACCGTTACCAAATTTTATTTATAATGTAGACTTACCTATAATATAGAAAGAATTAATCTAATGCTTTCAATATATTTTATATCACACTGCTAGACGCGTAAAGTACAAAACCTGAATCTGAACCCACGCCATCCACATCTTAAAGTGCCTAGATCATTTATAAGTTGTTTTAAAATTGCTTGTACAGTTTCTGATGAGACTTAAAAATTGTAATTTAAGGACAAAACAATCGAGAACGACCGTTTGGCATGCTACATCTGAACACTAGTGGTTATCTGAGCAAATGCTAGCTACATTTTACGTTGTTGGGCTTTAAAAATTCTTTACAGTCTAACATCGAGACTACGAGCCCTAATCGAATTTTAGTGATATTGATCTAAAATATTTCCATAATATTAGTATTTTTGTGGTAATTTGTACGTTTTATAAAAGCCCAGTGCACGGCAATTTATGAACTCAAAAGTGGTATTTACTGCCTCTTATGAATTAGAGGATATATTACGACAAAAACAAGGAATTATCCTTGTTCCAAGGAACCAAGGAAAGTTTCTTGTATTTTTTTATAGAACACTATACTTTATCCATCTGGATAAGGTATAAGTACCTAGGTGTTCTACTTAACTTCATGTCATTTTTAATTCTGCTTGCTGTTGAAACATAACCTTTGACTCTTAGCAACTTAGGTCTAGCCTAACACCGGACACTATTCCAGACTTCGAGTCACTACTAGAAATTCTAAATTTGAAAAACCTAATAGTACCCGACCCGGGATTTGAACCTAGGACCTCCGGATTAGCAGTCGCGCTTGCAACCACTCGACCAACGAGGCAGTCCAATTTTATAACAGCAGTCACAAAAAGGGTTTTTGTTTTATTTAAACTTAAATAATTTGAAAATAGAACTCGTATTTTAGTAATTTTCGATACACATGCTGAAGAAATGATTTGATTATATATTTATTTTGTATAAGTTTCGAGAAATTGAATGTGATTTCTGAAATCTACATTGCAGTTCGTAGAAGAGCAGTCTTTTCGTGTCTTCGACGTTTCAAATGAGAAGTGTGTGTACCGTTCGCAACTTTGAAGGACTATTGCTAATTTTAGGTCTAGTTTTGCTTTGCCACGAAACACCTAACCAGACATTTTCCTTGTGACTTGTACATATTTTTATGTAAACATCTTTAGAGTCAGTATAACGAGTATATTAAAATTACGAAGCATGTCAAACATGTGGAATCATCATATCCAAATATGATCGTTTGTTTTGAAAAGGACTTTCGACGTTCTTTGCCTTATTTTTTTGGAGTTTTTTTTTAGAAAATAATACATCATTGTATTAATCCAAAATACCAATTGATGACAAGTCGGGTACGCGATTTGCTAAGCCATATGAATGTATGTACTTCATTCATTTATTGTATGAAACTTTAAATTGTATATCAGCAAAATTTGTCTTTCACTCGGAATATATACGTGTGAATTGTAAATATATGTATACAGGGCCCTTTTCGATTGAATACTTGAATACATATCGATTTTATGAAATTATAATTATTGGGATATGGATGTTAGGTAATATTTCTTTTTTGAATTTTGGTTAAGGTTTAATTATTTATTCGTCAATTTTATTTGTCCAGAAATCAATATGATTTCTGGACGAATAAAATTGAAAAGATAATCTAATTCCCTTGAATTCATGCACCGGAAACAACTGTTAACCAAAATGTACCGGCAATCAAGACAAATTGCTTCCGGTTAAAATGGAATGGCGATGAAGCCAATTTGAAAGGGTGCAAAGAGAATCGTTAACGAAGCCAACGAAAGTCAATCAAATAACTACAAAGGTAAACGTAATTTTGTTCCGTTGCCAATGTTCTTTCAATTATTAGAAAATTGAATAACTTTATATTATAGAGTTGTAAAACATTGAGCTTTTTAATAGAAAATTTTGTTGTAAAGTAAACATTTACATTCTAAGAAGACAATTTATAGCTTCGAGGATAGTTTTTTATTTAGATATGTAAACTTAAAATTGGATTTTAAATGAGGTTCACAATTTTAAATGTATCTACTTTTTTTGTTCTTCTGCCTTTTGTTCTATAGCGTTACTTAGCGTAATCCGAACGTTTGTTTTATCGGATGTTTTTATTAAATTCATGGATATACATGAAAGCGATCAGATTTAAAGCTATTTTGTTTAGTTAGGAAATGCATTGTTTTCGTAAGGCGATATATTTTTTTACTTAATATGAATTTTTCTGTTAAATTTTTCTGACTGACTGATTTTGTATGATGGACTGAGTCAGTCTCTATCACGACCTCGTTGCAATCGGCGAGAGCTGAAGAACGACTTCTTATAGGTCCGAAACTAGTCTGGTTATCCCGAAAAATGTACGTGAGTTAAGCGGGTACATATACATATAATCATAACACAAATTCAGAATCAATTGCAGATTTATTTAATAGGTACTTATAGGCAGTAATAGCGTATGCCTTGGTAGTGGTGCCTTGTATTGGTATAGGTTTTGAAGTAAGTCCTATATTATAGACTAAGTCCTATCTATCAATAATTGGTTAATATATACAGAAAATCATTTTTTTTATTTTGATAGGATACTTATATCCAATAGTAAAACCATAAAAGGTTTGTCGACGTTGATGATGACGTAAGAAAATGATTAAAAGTATACAAAATAATCCACTTTAAGTAAAAACGAAAATTTCGGCAGGAAATGATAACCCTCATAATTTAAAAATGCTATTCGTTGGTTCTTCCTCGTAGTAAACTTAATAAAGATGGTGAGAGTATTTTAAATAATCTGTATAAGCACTTTTACAACGTTTTTCCCTGTAAAAATACTTTCAAGGTCATGAAATGTAACAGGCAGGAAAGAGAATACGTTTTTAAATGGATAAATAAGTATACCAGATAACTTTTCAATATTTCCGCAAAGTTATCATAGACTATTTTATCGTTTCGTTACTAGACACGGGTCTTTTCTCAGAATGACTAGGGTTAAAGTCATAGTCTGCTACGCTGGCCATTTGCGGGTTGGCAGACATACCATAGTATGGAGATCTACAGATAGTATTAATAGCGATTGAATAACTTCCGGTTATTTTTAAAATTTGTGCCTATTTTGTGTTTATTTCTAATTGCAACTCGAACAAATAGTACGTTATGTCTTATCTGAAGTAAAAGTAAGACGTAAGAAGAAGAAGAAGGAAGAAGTAAAGTAAGACTTACTTAGTTTTCAAATACTTATCCACTAAGCAAATAAGACCCATTTGAACGATATAGAAAAGGAACTTCTCAAAAATTTTATAACCATTGATTTTTACGATGATGTCAAAGAAATAAGAAGACTTCAATACGTGTTTGCCATATTCGTTTATACACTGCCATTGTTTATCAGTGATAATGATAAGATGTAATCATTAGGACAGAGGTCAGGTTCCCTTTATCATATGTATGTTCGGACGCGAGTAATTTATTCCTGTCTTTTGATATTTTGATACTGGCTGTACACGCTGCATTTTATCATAAAAATATTTACGAAATCATACAAGGAAATGGTTTGTAGACAACGTGTTCTTTATAAGTATTTTAAAAATAATGTTACAGGTTTAAAAACGTCAAGAGAATTCAGTTAAAATATTTATCAAAATTCCTTGTACCGTTCTGCTACAGGGCAAGCGTCTCGTTTCAGAATAAGAGGTGTCAAGGTCATAATCTCCCATATTGGTTGATTTTGGAATAAAAAAGAGTATGTTACGGAATAAACATACATAACATATGTATGTATCTACGTATATGGCAAAACTATAATTTTTCTGCTATACAAAAAAAGTAATGGACCAAAATGACGTCATGCTTTAGTTCAGATCATACACAAGTTATCTCAAAAATCAAATTATACTGTGAGAATGAATTTCATGGTTGAATGAACTATTGCTATACATTAGACCAGCAAGTAGAGTTTGGTACGAGAACAGTAAGCATTAGTAGTTGTTCCATGCGATATTGATCACAGATACATCCCCACTTCTAAGGACTGACATTGTTACTTATTTGACATTTGTGGACCAGTTACCACAACATCATTATAGGCAGTCGTTCGTACGCCGCGGCGGATGTATCGCCGCATGGGTGCGACTCGAGGATCCCCTTTTTACCCGGGCAGTCTCGGGGGGTCAACCGCCCCCCGGTGACCCCGTCACACTGACGGTGTTGTTGTCTGTGGTCGTCACTCGCCGACCATCGATGCTAGTAAGCACCGTCCAACCCCTCCAGCTCCCGCGGGTACGGACGGCCTTCAGGGGGACGAGCGTGCAGGGGCGCAAAGCCCCTGAGGTGGGCATGAGG
>DWJK01002078.1:0-15346 GCA_018248815.1 Croniades pieria auraria
TATAGGCAGAGGAGTGTAGCACAGATCCAGATTCTGTGTCACTACTAGAAATTCTAAATTGGACAAATCTAATAGCACCCGACCCGGGTTTTGAACCCAGGACCTCCAGATTGGCAATCGCGCTTGCAACCTCGACCAACGAGACAATAATATAGGAGAAGTTAATAAATCATATTCAACTGACCTTATATCTATGTAAAACTCATGTGTCTATGTGCGGAAACGTATTCATGGACTCCTTTTGTTATTTTTTATCTGTAAGATTTTTATCAAGACAAAAAAACATATAAAGATCTTTCATACAGGATAAATTTTTTACAATTTTCTAAATTTTGTCAGTATACACATCACCGACATGTTGACTACCGTAGTGTTACCGACTGATCATATGTTCGAGCTGTCGCTGATCGCGTGCCAGAACGTCATCCCGCGCTCAGCACGACCATCGCAGTGCCTCGACGTCACGACAGTACCACGTATGAAACGTTCCATTAGACTACAGTAACGCTGTTTTCACTTAAAGTCGTTACAGTTGGCAGTGTAATATAAATAACTGGAGGTATATTAACCCTCTCAATATGAGAGGAGACCAATATTCCAACAGTGGAATGACAAATGGGTTGACTTTTTTTTATATTGGATGGCTTATGTCCAGCAGTGGACGAGGGGCTGACGGAGATGATAACGATGATATTTATATATTACAATATATTTTTATAGTAATGCTCGAATAACCGCACACGCATATTTATAAAATTCTTTTTCATGTCATTGAAATATAGCATGGTATAGCATTTCATATTATAGCAAATATATATTACAGTATAGCTACAGTCGCAGTTTGCTGTAATGCAGTAAACTGTATGTATGTTACAGCTCCATCAGTGACAACTTTTGAACTTCTGTTTGACGTTTATCACGAGTATACCGAGGATTGCATTTTTACCGATAGCGTTATAGATCTATAAATCATTTCGCTTCTGTAGAATCGATTTGATCTGGCGGTTATTACAAGCAAGTGGAACGAGGATTAGTGTTCGTAGCGTTTTCATCGTCAAATGGAACGCGTGGTACATGTAGCGTGCGACGTTATCAGACACACGGACGCTTCGACTCAGTAATGAGCGCTACGTTTTATTGGCGCTCGTGGAAAATATTGGTTAACACTTTGACAGATACAGTCGCTATGACACGAAGTGTAGCCAGTTGTTGGATTGGAAATATTTCTATCACTTTAATTGTTGACAGTTTTGCTTATTTGGGTGGTTTTTGTGTACCGAAGGTTGCCAGTCAGCTGCATACTTTCCTTTTTATTCTTAGCGAGATGAAACCGCTCGGCGGTAACACTGATTTCCGTCAACAACGTCTCTCGAAAGTTACGAATGTTAATGTAATATGTTTGATCAACTATAGATAGGGTAGATTTTGATTCACTATCGTCTCTGTATTTAGTATCGGGAATCAGTTTGTATAATAATTATTATTTATGAGCTATTCTATTAAATCCTGAAATAGAATAAAATACATTTCCATACAATGGTTTCAAAACAAATGTAAAATCATTAAAATAATATTACTTTAGTTTGGTACATACTCTATTGTGCTGCAAGAGTTAGTCGGATTCCGAGTAAATTGAATTTGTACAGCACCGAGTCAGATAGCAGGTGATATCCATCAAAATAACCGACACAAGGCAAACCCGGCACGGGTTGAAGCGATCAAAGCGGGGCTAGTTTCGACGGAGCCTTTCAAGCGATCAAACATCGCGTATCAGTTGCGCGGATATGTTCCAATCAACCCTACAGAAGCACGCCGCAGACGTCCCGATACAATCGAAACTGCGACTGCATTTCTGCTGCGGGGCCTTTGATACGTCCATCGATTGTCTGTCCAAACGATTGTACCAACAACCAACCTAACCAGACCCCCTACAACCCAACCGCATTCTCCTCTCGCCTACATCACCAAAGGCGCACGAGACACGTGGAGGCTCAATTTAGAATAGACGTCGTCCCATCGAATTCAGTCGCCGTCATTTCAATTGTCAGGAGCGACTCGTAAACAAGAATGATAAATTAATGCGACTACATTAGAGAGTGATAATAAAACGCGCGTTAAATTGTAATTGCCGCTATGGTGCTTCCAAAACACATTGGTACACTGAAATGCATATTCATTACGCTTTTAGTGTGAAGCTCGAAATTTTCAGAATGGTTTGAAGCAGCGATGGTAATAACGCGAAGTGATAAAATTGTAGGTACAGTGGGGTGGAAAGATGTAGAAGGGCGTATAACAGCGAAACTCACTCTCGGGGGTAATCGCGCACGAAAGCGTCTAGTAATAAAAGCGGTCGTAAAATTGTTACGTTACGAGCCATGAGACGGTGAGTGCACTCGATGGCACACTGATACTGTTTTTTGGGTTCCGTAGTCCTAAGTTCAACTGATTTATGGATTTGTTTTGTATTGACAGGATGTCACTGAAGTGGGCTCTTCCGCTGAATGATTTTAACGTCTCGAATTTCCAACTTATTGGTTGTTATCGTGGAATACATTTCGAGTTTTGTCTTTTACGATCTACAGGGTGTTCTTTGAGGAATGTGAGCTACCTATTAAGTGATTTATGTATGCATAAGTCTATATGAAATAGTAGTCGCGTCCTCTGAGGTCAGTCATGGAAATATGTATGTCTCGTTGGATTAAATCAGACATTGGGATGTCAGAGTATATACCTTTGTCCTTGGTAACAGAGGTGACACCTACTAATTGTACGTTGGAAAAATTATGGTGACTATAAAAATACGCAAAATAAAATAAATAATAAATTTCAAGTTTACAACCTTAATTTTATGCGAATATTAAAACAGAAATAGCTCACTTTATTTTGTTAATGTCTTTTTTATCACTTGTTACGTTGTTCTGTTGAAGGTTGATAATAAAATGTTATATTTATTCACGGAATAATATTATAATTTGTTTCGTATTAATTCATGATATAATTTTATTACATGCCAATAAAAACGAATTTAACCTTTAAAGTTTTGAATAGAATTTCGTACATTTTACGTCAAATTAATAGTACGGTTAGTGTTAAATTAAATTAACAATATTTTTTAGTATTAAAGATATTCACTATATTCCAAGTACTATTTACAAAGAAACAATTCAAATCCAATTTTTTATTTAAGCGGTTTCCTTGTTTTAGAATAAAGGAAGATCCCAGATTCTAATCGTATAACATTCACTTCAATTAATTAGTCCTTAAAGGCAAGTTAAAGTGATAACGTTAGGTAGATCAGTGAAGAGAGTAATACATGAGAAGGCAGCACTCTCTAATGGTCGCTCACACCCATGGACCTCTGCTCCAGACCACGATCAGGGCTATAGGAAAATAACTGTTTGTGTGAGTTAGTTCAGTCCATATAAATTGTTATAGGCCATTAGTGGTAAACACATGACATGTATTCCGTAAGTATTTTGGAGGGCCAACGGAAACTCCTCATAGGTTTACTTCAATTATTTATGTACGACACTTGTACATTAGTTTTACAATAAATTCGGACAGAGTCACGGTTTTACACCCTTCACAGTAACAACTGATGATCAATATAAGTCTACCTTCCTTTTATAACAAAAGTCTTGTCAACCAACTGTTACAGAGCCAATACAATATCTATTTAACAAATATTCTTCAATTTAAGTACTAGCAAGGTTAATATTATTATTTATTTATGTTTCTAATTATTAGTCTCGTCAGTGGTGTGTAACACATGACTGTTAGAATAGGAACTGTCAGTGTCATCAGCTTGGCCACTGCGTGTTGGTAAGCGAGCGTTAGGTTAGGTTAGGTTAGACAAGATTAATGAGTTGATATGAGACGTGCAGTTGAATTCTAACAATTTTTTTAAAGTACCCACTAAATTTTGTCTTCTTGATATCGTTCACTTTCCATTCCTGGTGCTTCTGAAAGAGATCTCTTTACGAAACAAGCAGTCCTCTTGTACATAAACTTTTGTGTAATTTCTTTATATTTTTTAACTATGTATATAAGTGTTGATAAAAAAAAGACGTGTGTGCGTACTTACGTACGCATGTAAGAAGTTTCTTTGCCGGAACAAGAAAAAAATCTTTCTAAAAGTTTTATCCTTCGCGTTATCTTACATTTGCAGGGAAAACGACACTAATAATAGAAAATAAGGTATTTAAAGAAAGTTTTATTATAACGCATTATCTAGTTAAATAAATTTCATTTAAATATCATAAAAACACTAAAATGTCGACTAGCTAATTTCATGGTGACGGTTTTTAGTGACGCGCGTGCGCATCGTAAAAATTTACTCTCATCATTTTAACGCGCCAAAAGTAGAACCTCAAAAAATTTTTATTTATTCGTATCCTTCAAATATATCACAACAAATTCACATACTATATTTTAACATTACATCTACATATACACACACACACACACACAAATAACTACACCGGAATCAACGCTACGCACAAAGACGTGACGTCATCAACGCCGATGGAAATTGACGCTCTCACCGCGCTAACGTCATCCGTTCGTTTTACGCATAACCAGATTTGCCATCGACACATCAGATCTGCGACGCTCGATACTGGCACCGTAAAGCTTTGACGTATCCAATTGAATAGCCTTTGACTGTGCAATACGAGTCGTGCTGCACTGTCAAAGCGCCCCCGTCACAAAGAGTTAACGTACATCGTCCACGTTGACGGTGAAGCGTGAATATCTTGCACGTTAGCTATCCAATACCCAGTTTACTAGCCAATGTGTACTCAGACCACAATGTTTTGACAGGATAAATGTTAATGGACGCGTAAATACATATTTAATAAATGTTTCAGTTATTTTACTATTAAATGTTTCTTGAGTATTTATACACATGATTAAATATGTACCGGCTTAACTCACGTACGTTTTTGGGAATGGCCCGACTAGTTTCGGACCTGTACGAGGTCGTTCCTCATGAGCTCCCGCCGCTTGCAGCGAGGTCGCGACGGAACTAGTCGGGCCATCCCGAAAAACGTACGTGAGTTAAGCCGGTACATATTTAATCATGTCTCAGTTATGGTACATTAGTTTTGTTGTTATATCATCACGCTGCGTAGTTTACAGGGTAGGCCGAGAGCCTCGATTAATATATTTCCCTGTGTTAACAGACCACACGAGAGGAACTGATCACGCCAGGCATTGTTATGCAACAAATGGCTTGTTATCGGCTCTTCAGGATCACACGGTCTGCCTAAGTTTTAAGCTATTTTCATGTGAAATTTTATCAAAATTGACTCAGCAATTTTACCATGATACTGTAGCAAATAGAGATAGACTCTTGTAGCCCGAATTTTTGAACTTCTGAACATATATGGATGTAGGCGTCTTCCAATATATGCCCAACACTTATACATCGAAATATTGGTCAACCATTGAACCAGCACGATAATTGTACGTTAATAAAAACTAAAACGCTACCAGTGAGCCTTAACGCAACGCAACGCGATCCACACGAAGTAACATAAGCCGGAGCGTCCACGTCGTATCGCGTTAACGTATCCCACCGCCGTCAGTGACGCCACACCGTGAACAGACTCCATACAAACTGACCAGCGACATGATCTGAACTAAATACGCTGAAGATGAATTTGAGCACTGACTGATGTAGGGCTAACGATTTTGGCGAATTGATTTTTGTTTCACATAGATATTTAGTTTTGAAGTGTCGAGTATATGAGAGGTGTAGTTACGCATGTATTTATGTACCTAGACGGTAGCGGGAAGTTTGACGAAAATGTAACGAATCTTATTAGAATGTTTGGCTCTGATACTTTAAATCTTGATTTATGTATCTAGACAATTATAGCAAAATGTATCTAACATTTTAAGTTATTTACTGGAGAAATGAAGGGAAAAATCGTGATAACCTGCACATGTTAGACTTTTCCAGAATGTTCTCCAAGCGTTGTTAAGTCTGCCAACGGGGATTTGGCTATCGCTCTGTGCTATGGTTTTCAACCTTCTCATTTTTGAAGGAAACGTGAGCCACAGTGGGACGATAAAAGGTTTGACTTTATGATGTGATGGTATCCAATGACTATGGTTGGACAAATTTATTGTTAGACAAAACTTCAAAATCATGAATTGTGTACCAAGTAAAAATCTTTATTTACCAAGTAGGTAAAGATAGATACATTTTTCACTCGGTGCTCTTTACCCACCCTCTAAAAGGCCAGGCGTGATGACACAAAAATAATAATGTAAGAATACAGATATTGACCGTTCGGTGCTCTCTGCCTACCATATAAAGAACTGGGTATGACGATATAATAATAATACATGGGATTATAAGAGAGCCACATCCCTACTCTAATGTTATCGAAGCGTTCTCGAGCCCGAAGCGACAGAGGTAATGATGTGCGAAAGATTGATCGCGCCAGCCTTGAAACCGTACGAAATTACACTTTAATAACGAACTAGCTGCTGTCCGCGACTCTCTTTACTGTTTTCTTAAGATTCGAGGTTTGTTTAAAAGAAAAGGTAACATCACACATGTAATCCCCGAACGGGTAGGCAGAGGAGAGTAGTGCACTCCCACGTTTCACCAGTTATAAGATTTATTTATTTACTTATTATTGCTCATCATATACGGGTGAACGAATGGAACTTTAGCCTAGTGGCATTCGCCACCAGTCAACCCTTTCGCAGATTCGCTGGGGTTAAGGATCTTACTCGTATATAGCTGTCAGGAAATCAGTGTTGTAATACAAAGAAGATTTCTAGCAAATAATCGTTGATTAAAATCATGTTTTTTACGTTGCGGTCCTTTTTTTGGGTCTATGTTGTATTGCGAATTAGAGTCTAGTTCTGGAATGTTCTGGTGACCTTGTTATATGTAATTATGCTAGCAAATTATGTTGTCGTATTATGTTATTAGAGAAGATTTTTCTTTATTTTAAGTCATATTTAAAGTCAGTTACACTAGTGTTTATTTCAATTAAATATTTATAATTATTATTAATGAACTTCAATACTGATAAAGAAGTAATATTGATAAATTTTAAATATTGTCATTTAATAAGGATGGGAAAATGATCAAGAAAGCTTGCCATTATAAAGTCAACTCGTATTGCAAGTGTAAAAATAAAAAATGACACACCCAATTACATTCATATAGTTCGATTAGTTCTTGTAAATGTAATCATATTATCTGGCAACACAATATATTAGTATTTTTGATAAATCGTGTGAAATTGTTGATGAGACAGATAAATCAATGTATTTTTTTAACAAGGGCAACATTTATTTACGTGTTAATAATCTTATGTAACACTAATTTAAAACTCTTTATACTTATGTTTTACGCTGAATCATACACTAAGAGCAGAACAACTAATAATACTGTATAAAATGCTTCTGAAAATTTTCAGTAACAGTAATTTTCAGTCTACGTTACGTCACGAAACCTTGAGATAGCAATAACAGCGTCATGAAAAATGTTGCCGACATTCACACAATTGTGAAATAAAATTAAAATTTATGACTACATACATACATGCACCAAACGGACAGATTTCCGCTGTGCGTTAAATATGTAGATTTTTATAAAGCTTGATTTATTGGTTTGTTATTTCGTGCGCGATTATACCCGTCGTATATCAAGCGTATATATACGCGGCTGTTATTCTTTTGCTGACGGTTTTATGTTCGCGTGAAGGATGTTTTGTCACTCTAAACAGATTGTAAGGTCGGCAAAAATGTTATGGACAGCGCTCGGATTAAACGGTGATCTAGTTCTTTGTTTGTGATGGATGGCGATTTTTGTGTGAGACGTTATATATATTTAATATATTAACGTATTAAATACTTGGATAATATAAAACCGTGGAGAAATTTGAAAATAATAATAAATATATTTAAAAAGACTTTAATCGGTGCTTGAAAGGATGCATTCCTTGTATCCAATATTAAAGTAAAAAACTGATCGAAGGTTTATTTCATAATTTAAACACAATGAATATCGCGATGAAATATGAATAAAATATTTACACGTTCACAGATCAGACTAATATAATTATGATAGTTAAAACATGCAGAACCAAAACAGTAAACGTTGCCAAATAATCGCAATTTGCCAAAGCGTTCTTACGAAGCGACTGCTGGTATCTAACTCATGTGAACATCATATATATTAATTTTATCGTGTCATAAATCGTTTTGTGTTTGGTCGCTAACAAATTATTATGACTCATATGCATATGTGTCTGTATGTATTTGTATATTTTTGTATACAACGCTGTTGTTTATAAATAACTAAAGCCTGCCTCCGACTTTATCACTAACTAGTTGATACCCGCGACTTCGTCTGTGTCACTTATGATGTTAAAAAAATATTTTATGTATTTAGACTAATAAAAAAAAATATGCAAGCAAAAGTATACTTTGCTCGTCTTAAAAATCGCCAAACATTTGAATTTTTAACAACTGTTACAACTTTATGCTAAATATAAGGTTCTTACGGTTGTGAGACACTAAAATTACGCAGTAAACACTACAATACCTCACTGGACATAAGTTTGCTTTTTTAAATACTCAATTGAAATCTACCCAGTAATTTTGCCGTGACGCACAACGAGACACCTACATTATTTTATTTATATAGTTAAAACACATTTTTCTTTAATGCTTGCTTTAAATTGCATCGGTTTGCAGTTACTATTGAATTATAATGAAAATACTTGCACCAGCCTTCAATCTGTTATCGTGAAATTAATATTAAAGTAATTAGTATTAGATATAACTAAATATATATTTGTAGGGTAATAGGTTTCTCTGATTTTTTTAAAATATTATTAGTCCTGGTTAATGTTGTTGATAGAGTTGTTAAACATCTGTAAATCCATATTGAATCGGAAATACAAATATCAGACCGGAGTAATTAAATAAATTCCAAAGAAAATTGTGTTTGAAAAATTACTGTACAATAAGATACTAATACATTTTAAAAATTCGAATTTTGAAAAACAAAAAATCAATTAATGTCACGATTAACATAAATTATTTCGTATGCATTGAAGAAAATAATTTATCAAACGGTCGTAGCTCTAAAGTGACATTGGCTTATATTGTTGGTTCGTGTCTGGCAGCTTCGCAAGTACTGTCACACACGGAAGTTTAAATAAATTGTGTTGAGTAATAAAACGTAAGTTTTATTTACTTTAAATTTACCTTAATTTCTTTTCATTAAAGTATTTTTTAAGAATTTTACGTCGTGACCGTAATTTTTTTTCTTTAAGGAAAATTTATCTTTAATGTTCATTATAATACTGTGACATAAAATTGTCGTAAACCTTTATTATTTTGAAAATTAAAATAATTATAACTATTAATTTTATAGTAGGATATTATTAACTTGAAGAAGAACAATATCTTTAATAGCTTCATTATGAAACCTAATGGTTTGTTATTAAAATACTTTTAAGTCCGATTTTTTACGTCCTCAACCAAAATCTATGCTGTCAAAACTTCTCCATTTGCTTATTAATGGTACCCACACTTTATTTATATGTTAGTTATGTATATAGTAGAAAATAAGACAAACTAGTTTGTAAATTAAGTTAGAAAACTTGGATGCGTCACACCAGTCTGACGAGACGGGATGACATCGCTGGCTGATTACAGGACACGTCATAATTACCTCCCCTTCTCCGCTCCCCTCTCCCTCCCCCTCTCCTCTTATCCCCCACTTCTGACGCACCTTTTAATAGAACTTTTGCGCTGCGAAATAGTTGAACAGCTATGAATTTCACATCATTTTGCTTGCCTTAATTTTTTTTACTATGTTGTTGTTTAAGGACATATTTTTAATTTTCATGAGCTTTGTTATTAATTAATTAATTTATTTATTCTTATGAACCTATTCTTATGTATGGGTACGATGGGTAAGTCATTAAGTAAAAGCCCAATGGTAGCCTCTTCCAGTCAACTCAGTGATGATGAGAGCGAGAATAAATTTATAGAATGTAGAGTTAATTATAATAAAATGTTTGATGTTTTGTGACTTGTTTCTGTTATAATTTTGTGACGAATTATCTTGAAAAAATATTAAGATCTCAGTTAAGACATCATGACATTTAACAAAATAGTGCAAAATATACATTTGAAATTTAGTATTTTATAGAGTCGTACATATATTCGTATGTGTTAATACACCTGTTTCCCACAGATGTAAGCAGGACTAAGGGTTTTCACTGGCTTCGGTCCTAGGAATGTACCTACTATATTACGCTTGTTAAAGTCGTTATGCAATTTTCAAACTTAACTCGTAGAAAATAGAATAAATCATTGTGTTCACTCATATTAATTAATATATTATAAAGAAAAGTGGTCAAAATCAATCAAATGATTACACCACATTTTATTGTTTCTTTGTATGGTAATGTATTAAAAAAAGATATTTCATATGAAATCAGAGCAGAGGGATCTATTTGTCTCGCATGACAAAATTTGCAGTAGAAGACGTATAATTAAAAAAAAAAGGTAAAATCACGCCTATAATCCCCGAAGGGGTAGGCAGAGGAGTGTAGTACATTCCCACGTTTCACCAGTTACAGTTTAAGCCCCAACGAATAGGTGGTGAGCCTATTGCCATACACCTGGCACTGACCGGCACTCCGAGTCACTACTAGAAATTCTAAATTAGAAAATTCCCATAGTACCTGATCCGGGATTTGAAGCCAGGACCTCCCTCGACCCTCTCACTCGACTAACGAGGTAGTCATATAATTAAAGGCTTTATTTCATACATCTATCAATCTTTATAAGGCCATTATTAGACATAAATAAATTTGTTAACGTTAAATTCTCTATTTTAATCTGAAGCAGTTGTGTATACAACTATAAATGTCAAGATATTAAAATCTTATGTAATTCGTACTAGTGCATATAAACATTTTTATGAATGTTCTGTTAATGGTAACAACAAAACAACAAGAGATCGTATTCTATCCAAGTAATTCCGTCGAAGTAATCCATTCTAGTTAAAGTATATTGAGTATTTCACAACATTCCTCTGCATTATACACCGGTAATTCCGTGGTAATTCCAACAAGTCGACAGAATTCTTCGAATGCATAAGTATCAGTTAACGAGTCTTCTTGAGAATGCTATGTTAACTTTGTCAAAGTTGGGTAATTGTATCAGCTGTTTTTATCTTCTATTTAAATGTCTACATTTACCAGACATTTAATTTTAAAAACGTGTACAATTTCTTAAAAATTAAATTCAAAAATCGAACCAAATTATTAAACGGATGGATATCCGAGTGGGTAGATGAGCTTAAATCTAACGGGCTAATAACATTTTTAAAAACGTACCAATTTAATAAAAATTAACGTGTGGGTGGTTATTTGAAAAATAGAATAAGTTATATTTCCTGTTGTATTATTTCATTCTGGATATTATGAGACGTTTGTGATAGCGACAGTTGAATAAAACGCTCGCGTTACATACATTCCCATCCATCGTCGAGTTCATGTGTTAATCCTGAAATATGTTTCAGCCACTCTGTCGTTGGATCGCGTCGCGAACAATCGTGTGGGACGTTATTTATTGCTGGTCGCTGTTATTTAAATTATTTTTAATTGGTTGCGAATTCACGATGTACGTTGTTTTGATATTATTTCCGAGATGTGTTAATGTTTAAAATGGCCTCGTTCTTTAATAAGATAGTGAGCTCTTTTTATAATCAGCTTTTATGTGTTTTTAAAAACATTTCTGTAATAATTTCGAGTTATATAATGCGATACGTAAATTTTAAAGCGAGATACTTTTTTGATTTAGGTATTTTTTTATGCATATTGCAGCAGTTTGCAGATAACTGTCCAAGGGTTTTGACGTTGAATAGACCATGATGTGTCATCATCATCATCATCAGCCTATCTCAGTCCACTGCTGGACATAGGTCTCCCATAGATCATAACGTATGAAGCTATATTATTGTCAAGTAATAAAAAATTGTCTCGTTGGTCGAGTGGTCGCAAGCGCGACTGTCGATTGGGAGGTCCTGGGTTTAAATCCCAGATCGGGTACTATTGGATTTTTCTAATTTAGAATTTCTAGTACACTACTAGAAATTCTAAATTAGAAAAATCGAGTCACTACTCGGAGTCTGGTTGTGTGCATGGTTTATGGCAATACACTCACCACCTACTCCATTGTGAGACTTAAACGTAACTGGTAAAACGTCGAGGTGTCCTACACTCTTCCGCCTACCCCTCCGGGGATTACAGGCGTGGTGTTACGTTGAATAAAAAAATTCATATATATTTTCAAACTCGCACTTCCCTCAGATCTATATTGTTTCTAACTTTAATTTTGAAAGTTATGCAAAACATTACGTTAAAACATTAATGTATATTAACGGAAAATGATATTTCTGTTTAATTTACAGGCTGGAATTGATTTCAATTTTAATATTTACATTCAAATGTGACTGTATTCGATCCAAATATATAAGCAAGAAATCGCTCGGTAGCCATTTGCCTTGCAAAATACACGTCCGCTCCGTAGCCAATTAGTTCACACGTAATTGCTTTACGGATAGCGGCTAACAGCCGGTGAAGGGGATTTTATCATCTCGCAGACACATCTTCATTAACATTAAAAATCTAAAATACGTTTCTTTACACAGTCGAGTTTAAGACCGACGGAGAATTTACACTCGAACGTTACATTCGTTCGTTCGATTCGCTCATTCGTGTACCGATCATTCACATCGCTCATTCTATACTCAATTGGAATTATTTGTGACAGTTCGTGCAGTCAGTCTCGTTACCGACAACTGCTGAATAAAGTTAGTGAATAAAACGTGTCGTGATCT
Source organism: Croniades pieria auraria (assembly GCA_018248815.1). Taxonomy (NCBI): domain Eukaryota; kingdom Metazoa; phylum Arthropoda; class Insecta; order Lepidoptera; family Hesperiidae; genus Croniades; species Croniades pieria. The sequence goes on from DWJK01002078.1 coordinate 12,896, forward strand.
AGTTGTAATAAAATTTAGTGGTTTATTATTATTATTTCGTTCGGTTTTTTCGAGCGCCTCTTGTTATATTTCTATAGGTTGTTTTCAAATATGAATATTCTGATCATTAAAACGAAAAATACTTGATAGTATTTAGATTAATTGGCAGGAATTGAAAATGTATTTCAATAAAGTTAAGTATAATATTACCGTGAAAAGTTTTAACGTCTTTTGTCTGTAACGACAGTCGTCTTAGACTTTTATAAGCGAGTAAAAGTGGTGTATTTACTCCACCGCAAGTTTTCACTACTGGAGTTTTTATCGTACGCTATTTTGTGCGTTAGCCAGTTGTTATAAGATACATAATCGCGTGAAAGGGTTGTAAGTGGCGGGATAATCTTGTAGCTGGTGTGATGTGTTTGAATAACAAATGAAAGATAATTAACCAGGCCCGCTGTAAATATTGTCGGTGCTCGGATTTCGTATGCCGTGACGTACTCGTTTTAGGACATAAAAGGAATGGAGTGGACGTTTTTTTTTATTTTCGTAGAACAAAATTTCGTATATTTTACGGTAAGTTTCGAGTGATTTAAATGTGTAATTTAAGTTACTATGTAGAACGTTTCTAGTTTCTTGTAATAGTTTTGAAGTCTTTCGACGAGATTTGACAGTTTCGTTGTTATCATACCAACCAGTATTGATTATGTAACTTGGCTACGCGTCGAAATGAATATTTGTCATATTCGCATTCTCCAATTTAAGAGCCCACATGATACAGATGAATTTATTTAATATAGTTATATTACGTAAATATTATTTAGTTAATAATTATTACTACGTCTTCGAGAAACTTATACTATACCCGTGGATTCCACTAGGCAAAGGCAAAGTATGAACTATGACCACTAGACAAATGATAAATTACTTACCTATATAAATGAAAAAATACACTCTTATAATAATTTTATCCTCACACATAAAGTAAGTATACGTGTTCACGATATAAACGTTCGTCCTGACCGGGAATCGAATCCATAAATGAAACCCCGGCTTAGCGAACAGGATCAGTAAGAACTGGATCAGTAGCAGAGTTAAGCTAGACTTTTATAAAACCGTTTTAAATATGACCAGAATTAACACATTTGGAATGCTACTGGAATTTAAATAGACAACTCCATTATCAGATAATCACCAAATTCAGTCAGCAAAATAAGAAAAAATACGGTCTTCCGCTCCACAGTCGCCCCCGTGCACCCCATCAGTCTCGATCGCTAATGGTTTTGAAGTATTTGCGTTCAGCTCAGCTACCCTTTGTTGCCATATTTACGTTCGTTGCCCATTTGCGCCTTTTGTTACAGCTGGCAACCCCGCGTGTGTGTACCCGTGGAGAGATACGCCAATTTGTTTCATATTTGCTTATTGTATCAAAAATTTCGTCCCCATCACTTTTCTGAAGTGATTTTTAAATTACATTTTCATGGAATTATCAACTTTTAAATCTGCGAAAATATTAACTGCTACACCACGAGGATGATGTTATAATAGTCGCTTGTATATATGCAGTGATAGCCTAGTGGTTAAGAATTCAGCCTCTCGCTCCAGTGGTGCTGGGTTCAAATCCATTTCGCGCACCTCTTTACAACAGTGCGTTTTTTAAATTTGAATATCACTTGAGCTAACGGTGAAGGAAAGCATCGTGAGGAAACCTGCACGCTTAAGAATTTATAAAAATAAAATCTAAGGTGAAGTCTGCGCCAACCCGCACTTGGCCAGCGTGGCAGACTATGGCCTTAATCCTCTCAATATGGGAGGAGATCCATATTCCAACAGTGGAATGCCAAATGGGTCGATTATTATTATTATTGTTATTTATTACCTATATATAATCATCATCGTCAAAATCAACCCCTTTACAGTTCTATTAAATGTTTCGTGAGTTACACATGATTAAATATCTACCAGCTTAACTCACGTACGTTTTTCGGGATGGCCCGACTTGTTTCGGACCTGTACGAGGTCCTTCCTCATGAGCTCAGGTCGCTGGCAGCGAGGTCGCGACGGAACTACTCGGGCCATCCCGAAAAAAGTACCTACGTGAGTTAAGCCGGTACATATTTAATCATCTTTATAGTTCTTGTTTTGGACTCGAGTCACGACCAGAATAAGAAGGGTATTCGATAATGGAAATTAATTATTGACATACTGAATTGATTGTGCTTGTTATTCTTCAGCAATATTACCATTAATTGTTGTACTGTTTTAAAAATGTACTAGTACATAATAGCTTTTTAGTTGTGTGTTAAGTTAAAAAAACTTAATATGAAAAGCAATACTTATGACTGCCTCGTTGGTCGAGTGGTTGCAAGCGCGACTGTCTATACGGAGGTCCTGGGTTCAAAAGGTTAGGTACTATTGGATTTTTCTAATTTAGAATTTCTAGTAGTAACTCGGAGTCTGGATCTATGCCCGGTG
>DWJK01002079.1:0-15342 GCA_018248815.1 Croniades pieria auraria
GGACCGGTCGCACAGCTCCCACTCCAAATCGTGGGGCGGAGACGGGGGTTCAGCCCGTGCTGGACCTCACTCCTACCTCTTGCTCTCTCTCCAAACTGCAGGCAGAGCCTCGCTGGCTCGCCTCCATGCTCGGTAACGCTGTAGAGGCCACTAGGGTCAACAGCATAAGATAATTCAGAAAAAAAAAAAAAAAAAAGGTTCTGTAACTCAGTTCACAATGCGCCATTTTGTTTGAGTGACAGTATCTGTCAAAATTCTTCGAGAGTGTAACTACTTGTGTGAACTTCTTTAAAACACGGTCAAAATTTTATTTGTAGGTTACAAGTTAAATTCCAAATTTGTAATTTACAATTTTCTCAAACCGCTTACAAATGCATGAACTTTTGGTACGTCGCAAGCAAGCCTACAGCGAGCACGGTAACACATTTATCATCGTAGATACAACGTTCAGCCGGGCGAGGCGCTTAGCATGAGCCTCGGATAACCTTATAGGGCTATTTCCTTACTCGGAGGACGGCGATGTCGGTGATAATGTAAACAGTCATACTCAACCTTCCTCATTCACTTAAACCCTTTTACTTAATACCACTTGAGTAGTAGTTTTCTCATTTATTTTTTAATTTTTTTTTCTTATTACTTTGAGAAAATTTGGTTAGTAATTCGAATAGTTTACGAAAATAACAGTACTTAATCGTAATATGAATAAACTCAAGAGCATATATTTTTTCTAGAGCAAATAAAAAGACAGACTGCTCAGTATAGGATTAATCTACATAAATATTTCTGTCTTAACCCTTTCACTCTGAGAGGAGACCTATGTTACAACATTGGCATAATAAAAGAAAATCAGAAATTAGAAAAAAAATTCTATTAATCACCCTAAAAATATATTAATTATTGTAAGTCCTGATATGAGCTGAAATATTTAACATTTTTTTTCATTGCACTGCTGCCAGTGGTTCAAACCAAACCCACTCTTAGATTTTAAAATCATGCACTTTTATGTAAACATGTCACTTTTATATCGTAATTAGAAAAGTTTTGACTGCCTCCTTGGTCGAGTGTTTGCAAACATGACTGCCGATCGGGGAGTCCTGCGTTCAAATCCCGGGTCGGGTACTATTACATTTTCAAATTTAGCATTTCTAGCAGTGATTCGGAGTCCGGAATAGTGCCCGGTGTATGGGAATAGGCTCACCACCCATTTATTCGATGGGACGTAAACGTAACTGGTGAAACGTGGGAGTGTACCACACTCCTCTGCCTAAACCTTCAGGGATTACAGGCGTGATGCTAAGTTAGAACACTTTTCTTTATATTTATATTTATTGCTATTATTTCATGACAAATTAATGTATTTATACTATTCCATACATAAATTACTAATGTCAATTTACATCTGTAACGAATGTTATGTGTAAAATGTTGCCAGCAACACATTGACATAATTCAATGTAAACGCGAAATATAGCCGCAATGTACTTAGGCAGGTATTTTTACATGTACCTGCGTCATGTTTTCCATAAACATCAGAAAGCGCTTGACGCGATAAGCTTATAGGGCTATTTCCTCCGCCGAGCGGTTCGATGATCTTCCCTTTGAAGATTACGAGCCTATATCTGTACGTACGTGTCGTGTCAATGTGTGCGTGGACGCGCGCGCGTGTGTGTTCGTTATTGACAAGGGGAGGAATAGTTATAGGTAAATCAAACGAATATGTAGGCGAGACTGATATTTGTTATTAGTCTACCCATATCATTTAATATTGAAAGAAATGAATACCCTCCTACATGTTACGAAGTTTCTGGACATTAAATTAGCAAGAACTATATGGTCTGTTTAATGATATTGTTACAACGCATATGGTTTTCGTGATTTCGCTACACCACGAGGTTCAAAGTAGACTATGGGTAGGACTCAGATAATCTCCAGCCTTTTTGTCCTATTTCTTACAATCCTAGTCTATTTTCATTTGTATCACGAAATGTAAACCCATAATATCACGCCTGTATTTCCCTGAAGAGGTAGGCAGGCCAGTGTCGTACTCTCATGATTTACTAGTTATACGTCTCATAATATTTTGACCAGTTTGGGGATCGAACTTAGTATCTCTTGATCAACAGTTACGAACGCAACCGACTACCATTATAAATATTTTTCGCGTTATATGTAACCAGTCAGTTACATAATTATATCTTAAATAATTCAATATCTCTTTGAAACTTTCTCCTTCTTCAAATAGGGCTAAACCGACAGTCGCCTGGAGTCTATCTTATCATGATACCTGCAGGACGGAATCGGAACACCTCATACGTCAACATGATCTTACAGTCGCTCTCTTCTGATCAGACCGGAAAAACCTCTGATCATGTAAAAAGTAATCTGACGGAAATGTTGCAATACGCTCTTTCAGAAATTTTGGAACCTACGAAATTTCCATGTCTGTATAATTTTATATTGTTCGATACAAAATGGAAACAATAGTCGATATTAAGGCACAAAATCCCTGATCAAATCCCACACGTCGTTAACCAGAACAAAATTGAGTCTGGCATTATTATTACCCGCGAAAAATCTCAACATGAAAAATCCAAACCCGAGACATTCCAATAATCCTTTACTTAAGTACCCACTCATCCTATGTCATCGCAAGATTAAATTCTTCAACAATATAACTACTGTACGGAGAAAATATTTCACATACGGACCGCTTTTTTAATATCGTATGTTGTGGCAGCCTTTTTTATACCGAATATAAAATATACAATTTCAGTGTAGCGTCAGTGACATTGTGTGTACCATCCATCTTTTCGGGTTTAGTGAGTCGTCTCTCTCGTTCGCGTAGCGCCGTCCCGCTCTAGCGGATTTGTAGTTCCCCCCCTAGGGGGTGTAAGAAAGGAGTCGTTTGGAGCAGTCAACTCTTTGCGCATTTTTCATTCGAAATACGAAGGATATGAAGAAATGTATCGCGTACTCGAGCGTGTTATGATTTTTCTTGTTCTATTTTTGAGTGTTAGTACGGCGATGGGGTGGCAACGTTATGAACGTTTTGGGCAACGAATTTGAATGTTATATCGGAACAGGAGACTTTTGTCAGTCGTAAACTTGGGTTTTGTCTAAGCTTCTGTATCTTGTTTATGCTGGCTGTTAACTTTAATGCCTGCCTTAGAAAATATTGTTCAAGTCTTACTTGCTATCTGAAATATACTTCTCTATTTAACAAAAAATCAAACATTTCTTTTATACGGAATGAGAGTATTAGTGTTTTTGTTTATCTACAAATTGTTTTTCCGCCTTCCAGTTTTTATTCGATCTATAATTGTATTCAGACGAGTATATATACGAGTGCTCCACATAATTATAGAGTAATGAATGGCAATTATGACCAAAGAAGTCAAATGCCGCTAGTTTTACTGCTTTATTGAGTAACTTCTGTTCACGTTTTAATTATTTCGACATATCGTTTTAATTGTATATAATAATTTCTGTTCGTTTTTTGTCTTCCCACTACAAGAACATTGATATATCATTTGCTATTTTATCTTACGTTTTTTTAGTCTTCGGTATAGTTTACTAATTCAGTTCTCATAGTCAAGCTAGCAAATAAGTAATTGAATCAGACAATACCTATTGTATGTATCAAACTAACAACTGGACCAACTTTGATTTTTTGAAAATTTTCTCGCAGAAACGTCTAGCGTCGCTCTAACAAACTCTTTATTCAGCTGCAGTGTTCCAACAATTGCCGCTTATTCAAGTCACAATCCAGTTATATTTGCTAAAAAGCCTTCGGAATCCAGCTAGAGAGGTTTTAAAACTCCCTTCGATTCGATTTCCAATTCCGGTCACGTGGTTCGGCGGCGGAGGACGTGACAGCGCCATCTGACGTCGAGTTCAGTACTATTATAGGTCTAACGTGGCCGGAGTCTGAAACGGTTTGCTTACGTGCACTGAGCTAACCATGCCGGAGTAGCTGCTATGCATGGAGACATTGTTGGGGTACGCAGGGAGATTAACAATGAGGTGTTCATAAATGCCTGTATCGTGTCGCCGCTACTTACCTGTACACGTTTCAGGACTTAAGCATATTTATACCATTGAAAATTACATGACAGACGTAATATCGCGCCTGTAATCCCCAAAAAGGTAGGCAGAGGAGTGCAATACACTCCCAGCTTTCATCAGTTACGTTTAAGTTCCACATGGTGATGGTGAGCCTATTATATGACGGCACCAAAAATTTTTACTGCTTCGTTGGTCGAGTGATTGTAAGCGCGACTGCCGATTTGGAGATCCTGGGTTCAAATCCGGGGTCTGGTATTTTTGAATTTTTCTAATTTAGAATTTCTAGTAGTGACTCGGAGTTTGGATGTGTGCCCGGTGTAGTGCAATAGGCTCACCACCTATTTCCATTTTCGGACTTAAATCTAACTGGTAAAACGTGGGGGTGTAAATACTACACTCCTCTGCCTACTCCTTCGAGGATTACAGGCGTGATGTTACGTGTTACGTTTTACCTTTGTTACCAAAAAATTAAGGAAAAACAATCAAAATACAATTACGTAATACTCAATATGTTATAAGGCTTACCCACAAATATGAAAAAATTAAGGTCTGGTATCACAAGTCTATTAGAGAGCCTATATTGTTATTTTCTTAGGAGACTCATTGAACATTCATCGAAGCTAACAAAAATGTAAATGGAAAATTTGCGACACACGTCTACATAATCAAAACGTTATACATGAGCGATACATCGTCGCTATATGCTCTGGTACTATCAACGGTGAGTGAAGTGTAAGCGACATCTGTCTCTCCGCCAAAAATGCGCCAATACCTACAGCATAACGGATAAAGTATTTGTAGAATATTATGATGGTTTTAAGCAAAAATTTAAGACGAGGACAGGAATTTAGGTGGTTATTAAGGCAAGCCGTTGTCCAGTATTGGGCTAAGACAGGCTTATTTAACTGTTTGCCACGTGTTACATATATTGTTGCTGTCATATAACACATTAAGTTATAACAGATGCGTTTCGACAAATATTTGTACAGAATTAGAGTGAATAAAGGATAATTGGTGGAACAAGGCAATAATGGATGTAAACACGCCGTTATAAACTGAATATAATTTTAAATACAAATACAAATATTGCGAGAAATATGAGTATACAAAGGTTAAAGGGTATAGAATTTAAATAAGTCCATCATATTTGGCAACTGTCAGTATGCAATTGCAGTGTTATTGACGTAGACCCAGCTTTATCGTTCTGCATTTTCATCGCAACACACGAAACTGGCAATTGTCAGCTTACATTTGCAATGTTATCGGTGTAGACCCAGCTTTATCATTTTGCGTTTTTATCGCACCAAGCGAAACTAGCGTCTTGCCGGCTATAAGACGCGGGCCGAACAAAGATAATTCGAAACATAGTCAGTCGGTCCGCTAGTCATGTAGATCGGCATCCGAACGGCATGGAAATTCAATGTTTTCTTACTCACAGCATTAGCTATTCCGAAACAGCCTTTGTATTTGGTTAGACGTATTTACGTTACGGGTCGTGCGTACGTCGAATGAGACATTTGAATTATATCTGCGTTTAATATTCTTATATATGTATGTATATTGTACTGAAGATTTTTGACTGTGTTTAACTAAATATATATGTTTTTAATTTTGTGCCGTTTCTGTTGTGTAAAAATACTGTTTAATATCCTAGCAATGAAAGATTGTAGTATAAAAAATCTTAAAAAAAGTTTCAGACAGTTTTCTTTGTTAAAAGATTAAGTACAGTAGGCAGTACTTACAAAGGGTCGGTCCTGGATATACTGCGACCTAGCCGAGATCCTACTCGAAGTACGACTGTAGGAATAGGACTGTTACTGTCAGTCAGCATTAAGTGATAATTACATTAAAGTTTAGTCATCATTAACAATTCAGAGCATTTAACTGTCCTGACAATCTTAAATTGTTAAATTGATAGAAAATGCCTGAATCATTTAAATATTTTCTAAGTTATCGCAGTTTTGACTAGTTCTATATGACAAAATACTTATACTCATATTACACATAGATACAAGCATACATACAAATCATATCTTATTATATCTAGATCTGTAATTTCTACGCTTTGAATCGTACTATTTTTGTGTTTACTTGGTGTGATAAATATTTTTTTAAAGTTGTATATTTATTTTATATACAGTAAAAATGTATGTTTGTAAAGTATGACAATTAATTCTCTTTAATATCATATAATAGGCTAGCGTTTGACCGCGATCTCCCCTGATGGGAAGCGCAGATGCGTCCTGAGATAGAGCACACATACCTAGGCAGAATTTATTTATCGTTGTTTTGAAAAGCCGTAAGTTACATGTGTCTGGAAACAGAAACACTGGCATTTCTTTTGTAAAATGCGTAGTGTTAATAATTTTCAGATTAATGTCTACGATTGTGCTAATGTAACTTCAGTTAAAACTTTTTTTAATTTCTTTCCATTTTTCTAGCTTATGTTAACTTTGACAAACCTTAACCTCTAATTTAATTAAATATTTAATACAATTCTTAACTATTTCCCGTAATAAATATAGGTAGTTTTATTCATCGTACAATACCTATGAATATAAGTAAAAATAAATTTTGCACGCGAATCATAAAAAGAAATCCGTAATTCATTGTAAATGTTCTCACATAAGCTATCTATTTCAAATCCCCACCTCACCGTCACATACACTGAGATAAAAATAATGAAATATGAACTACGCAGATCTACGCGAGACACCCGATCTAAAGGGGGGTGAACTGGCAAAGAAAAGGAATCCCATCCATCAACAAAGAAAATAACGATTCGCCGTGCCTCAGACAAATGATTGACAGCGAAAGAAAAAAAAGGAATGACACAAAAAAATAGGAATAAAAAAGGAATGATTCTTATTCAAATTTTCACGGCGTTCGATTCCTCCCTTTGTCGTGCGCGTTCCGTTTTGTTTCCATTTGTAATTTGTCGGTTTGCTCTTTCCAGGATAACGGTGCGTTCAGTCGAACCTTGAATATCTTTACGCAACTTTTTTATTGGTCCATTATCAAAACGTGCCTTTGTTCTCAGTATGTGTCAGTTACTTTGACACTTTTGTGTATAATTGTTGAACTAAATTAATAAACCTACAACTAGATGAATAATACAAGTCAGTATTAGCGATACGCTGATTTAGTTCGACAAAAATATAGATTTTTGAATTTAATCTGAATGGTTCCAAGGTACCTATGAATAATGTTGGGCGGAATATAATTTAATGAGTTTGCATATGAGCAACATAATAAAGTAATCGTTTAAATCAAGGCAGTGTATTTGACCGGCGGTTTCTACAGTATTGTAAAAAAAAATGTGAACGACTTGGCTAGAAGACCAAGTGATGTTAAATAATACAAGAGCTATTAAAAAAAAAAAATTCTCTTAATATTTCTTGTTTTCATTACAGTGTGATATAATGATATTAAGCTGAGTTACTGATACCCAAATATTAATCCACACTAACAGATTAATCAGTTTTTCTATCATATAAAATGACAAACTCTACATTGACTCTACATTATTGAAAACCTAGCATGTGAGCACACATCGCACATCCAGAAGAGATACACGTACACATTAGATGTGCGTAGATAAGAAACAGTACTGTAAATCCCTATCAGCTGTTCCCGCGGCTTAAACTCGACCTTGCTGCTAATTCACCCCGAGCAACCCCGTAATTTGCGCTTACCGTAAAACTGATTACGTCCTCTGTAGACGACGCCGTCTCACTCTCTCGTGCCTCTCACTCACTCCCATTCATGAACGCTTAATTATACAGCCGTGGATGGCGCTGTGCAGCGGAGAAAAGTTTGATTGGAGTTTCCCCGGCGGTAACAGCTTGTTCCCATTTATGTCGTGTTCGTAAATACTTTCATTTGTTTCCCACTGTTTGTTCCTTGTTATTTGTTGTTACCTTGTTATGTTAATTGTTCTCCAAACATTTTTATGGAGATGCCGCTAAACAAAATTGGATAGCGCAATATAGCCCGGTTTGTGAATTACACCGAAAATGTAAGTACCGTCACGAACTACGTACATGAAAGCTAGACTCAACATTGAAAAGTGCAATAATTGATACGATAACTATTATGGTCTAAGTTAGTATAAAGACGTTGATCAAGGTTTAATGATTTGACGATGGAGTAACTAAGATCGGCTACCTAAACCGCCTGTAAAAGCTGCAAGAGTCGAGCTAGTATAGTTAAAAAATATGCATGTAAACTTCCTATTTCTACTCAAGTGTGACTGAATAAATTATTTAAACTTTATATTCTATAATATAAAGTTATACGATTTTATAAACAACATTTTTAAAAGATGCATTAATAAGAATTGGGTTCTGTCCTGAAAGTTCGACCCTCAATTGTTATTATTCCAACGTTACGCTAAGTCTTAAAGGATTTAGGGTTAAGCAGGGAGTATCGATTTTCAAATATCTATTTCACTACTTATGTTTAGCAATAAAAAAAAATTACTTAACTTTCATAAACCGATCGCCAATATTTAAGGGCATTGGTTGACAAAATAAATCATCTCCATTTTCTTAAAATGTACGACGCTCATTCCTCCTTAATTCAGAATGTGAGCCGCGCTGGGGTAGGTCGGGGCCTAATGGGCCCCGTAATGAGTCAATGGGGGTGGGGAATTAGGAGGCGCTAAGATTGGGTCACTTGTTGATTCGTTGTCTTTGGAATTCCTCATTTCGGATGCAAACTTGCGAAGGCTGTAATATTCTCCATATCATTGTTACACTTCCTTATTATTCAGTACTACGTGTAGCTTGAACCTTTATGAGTAATCACTTACCCTTAGAGTTAACAAACACGAATGTAAATTACCCTTGAAGAATTCGAGCCAATGTGAGTGGGTTTTAGTAGTTGGTAGCAGTCGGCACTTATTTCCTTGTACGGGAACAAATAAGAATAGGGAATATCATAAAGATATGTACTATTGTTTGTCCCAGGAAGATATCAAGAATCACGAGACTGATGACCTAGGATTTTTAAGGAATCATTCAGGAACTAGTTTCGCGTACTCATATACATATCTATTCCAATATAAAACACTTCATACTATATAAACTATTTACCAAATAGTGTTAATTGTATATAATAAATAACTTTACTTCTTGGTGTTACCATCGAGTATCTAGCAGATTTGTTTAAGACCACGATTTTACTGTCTATGGCAAATTTAATTTCATCTAGTTACTTCAATGTCCATGGATACAGTGACTAAATAACTTTAGATTATTGCTTGTGTTTAACAATTATGTACAAAAATCAGACAGGAACACGTTAAGAACTAATAATAAGAGCAAATATGTAGAAGCCATTTACCTACCATGTCAAAGTATTCTTACCAGCAACATACCAGGATATATGATTAGTAACACTAATTGATCTGTCTTTAGGCTCAGTTATTCAAAATAATAAAAAGAAAATCGTTAATTATGAACAGAATATCAGTAAAAATAAAACAAATGAATCTATTATTTATGACAAGGAAGCGACCGGCAAGACATATAAATTATTTTTTATTGAAGCTTTCGTTGTTCGTAGACATAAAATCAACATTGAGTTACGCAGGCAATAAGGGCCGTGACGAGCGGCACCGTCCGCCACGTCCAATATCTTTCTATTTGTCGTGACGCCATTACGAATCAATTGTCGGATATTTATTTATTCATAAATTTTTGAGAGGACGCCTTAAAGTAAATTTATATTCTTCTAAAATGTCCAGCCTTAAATATCAAGCTTAAAGTATTATGAAGTCTTATATTTTCAATAGTAATGAGTAAGTAGTTTTATTATATACATTCAAATGTAACTGCAATAATCCCAGCTTATTAAACTTTATTACGTTTGGCGCAATAAATTATTGTAATAGGAAATTTTATGTTCAATTATTAATAAAAGTAGCAATAATTCGGATAAGAAACGGCGCGTAGTGTTTAAACGCTGCGTACAACGAAATAGTCAGCGTACTACGGCGTATACATTTAATTTAAATACGTAGTAAAAAAAACGCGCTTCACGCTACGTACTACGAACCGCTTATCACTACGCGCTACGCCATTGCTTCGCCTAAATTCTACCTAATATTGATTATTAGCTTGCCATTTATTAATTTATTTGAATTATTATAGTAACACAAACGGAATACGTTAAACTTTATTTCAAATAATACATTCTCTGAGAACTCATTAGTATATATTTAATAAAATATATCTCTCAATCGTCGTCCATACATATAGTATATAATTATGTTAAAAACATATGTTTATACAGAAACAAAGAGAATTTGTTATGTTCATATCATTATCCAGAACACGACATAGTTCAAAGTAAACTTGTTATTAAACCGTTCTCTCTATCATTACACGACCTAACATCCCGACATTTTCATTCGACCCAAAGCCGAGGAGTACATGTTAACAAAGATAATTTCTGACACAACAAAGGAACACCACTCCTTTAAGGTTGACACAAGATAATCCTCGGGAAGCGTGTCTTTCCAAACAGTGACCTTATTAGCGAGCCAAAGCGACCCATGTCGAATTATTCAGTAATATATATGTCAAGAATAAGGAGGCTTTCTGCATATGTATATTACACGTGCTACTTGGTAAATCCTTCACAACGAAACGAGATGGGACAGGGAGGCATCATTCCCCAAACGGGCAAAGGGTGGTAATGGGGGCCTCCCGCCCTCACCTATAGAATGTCTCCGGGTCTGCGAGGCCCCTTTGTAGCAGGAAGGGTTACCTTGGGAGCGGAATAGAAAATAGTACATAATAAAAATTCAAAATATTCCCCATTCTTCGGAGGCTCCAATTTTCTGGAATACCCGAAGGGTATGCGAATGTTTCGTCGTATTCGCGTCTCTTTTTGAATTTATTTTTTTGATGTTCAACGTTTAGTGATCACGTATGATTGTGCTGCGTGTTTGGCTACGTGACGTGAATGTGCGCGCGTCACGGTAATGAAGTAAAGGAGACTTTATAACGTGACACGCGACTGCTGTCGATGTCGCGCGCTGGTTAGTTCGTTCATTCTTTACTTATGCATTACAACGTCAACTTGACAGATGCTTCTCACAGAATTATTCAGTCCTCTGTATGATCGACGTGCTCTGTCTCACTATACTTTGTATCGCCACCGTCACGCTGGAATATATCTATGTAGTGATTATTACTTCGGCACTTTCTTAAAGGTTACGCGTGGGTTTCGTTAGTCAATTGTCATATTTTAGTAACCTGGTGTTGAGGTACCCCCGTCTACCATGACTGCTACTCCTTTGACGTATTTCGGCGTGGCATTGGTATTTTATGGTCACTGTTCAATTATGATTTGGAGCATATCCCACCACATTGTTTATGGTGTCGGAATTAGTCCGCTGCGTCATCTTACAGCTAAAACATATGGCTCTTTATGGCATGCAATGTTACAGCAAAAGAATCCTTAAAACTGAAAATGTATGCACGTTTTAAATTATCGCAATTAAATGGAAAACACTTTGTCAAATTAAGGTTGTTCTTATGACTAATTTGCAAATGAATCCTCAACAATGGATTTCATTTCTTATCACTTTTTAGAAGTTATTATCAGTTTTCATTGAATTTCTAATTAGTATCCGTCGTACTAGAAAATTTATTTTAAATTATCGTCTGGTTTGGTCTTTTCTGTGCTTTGGTCTACCAGACAAGGGTGGTTAGGCAACAAAGCTCACCGGGAAACCGCGCTTTGGATTTTTAACTCCACGCCAAAACAGACAACACTGCCCAACGAACCTGAGTGAGATAAAAAGTAAGAGAATAGGTAAGAAAGAATAACCCAGTAGAAGCAATTGTTGTAAAAACCTCTGTAAGATGTTTAATCATATCACATATCATTGAAGAGACTGTAACCCAAAATCGACTACAAAAATGTAAAGAGTGCACCGAGTTACAGGTTCTAAATAATTTCTCCCATAATACTATGCACTCGTAAATATTCGTTAACCAAATCCGTACATAATATGTGATCACTTGATCTCTTCTGGCGCTCCGCACATCCAATCTTGCTGATGTCAGCAACATAACATAACATCATTGAATTTACACGAATTTAACATTTCGCGACAAACGGAAAGAGGAAATTGTGGTCTGATCTCACATCCTCCATGTCAGGTACGGTCCCGAGAAATTCCATTTGGAGGAACGAAAAATCCATTCAATACAATATATCACGGTTCTAAGCCCGTTAGGAATAGAAAGGAACGGGAGTATGCGGGGTGTGGATGTGAGAGCGGGATGGAATCAAATGTCCCTGCGAAATGGAACGTAGGAAGATTGGAAGATTGAATAGAAGTCACACTAATGCTGTACGAGTTACCTTTACTCACACAGGGAACTGGGGCGTTAAGGGGATGCTTCCGAGGAACTGAAGCCGAACTGTGAAATTCCAATATTGTACATTTCGAACTTACATTCTGAAAGTGTTCTGTGCAAAGAATCTAGCATTGTATCATGGAATCTATCATGTGCGATAGTCAAGCGCGAATTCCAACACTTGGTTGGCTTTGGAGCTTTTGAGCCTCGGCATTTGTGATCAAAAGCTAGCATCATAAGGACTCCTGCGATACGATCCAATAATCCTCTTTATTTACGCTCCTAGGGTACACAATACTGTTTTGGATCTGTATTGTAAGTTCCGTAAAATACAAAATGTAATTTCCAAGAATAGAATGGCGTACTTACAATATAATAATATATCTCCACATTTCAAATATTACTTCTCTTCGACTGTCTCTTCGGATGTTATATTTCTAACGGCTGTCACCCCCTTAACAGACACGTATGTGTGCGGCTAAGTACACAAGCACAGACAAAAATTCAGATCAGCCGTAAAGAAATCACACTCACACACGCGCAGCGAAAGGCTTAGATCACCCACACAGATAGCCGCCTCGGGATACGTACGAAACAATGTTATTTTATTTGTGGGTGTGTGCGCGCTTTCGATATAGTGCCCTTGGGTGGCACACACACATGGCGATATATTTTCTTGCATTTGTTATTTGTTGAATATCTGACGACGCAATTTGTAGTTATGGATGCCGTGCTGTTTCAGATCGAGAGACGCCATCTTTTCCTGTGCTCGCTGTACCTACTCGTTTGGTTTCTATCAAATAATATATGAACCTTCTTATTATAACGCTAGTCTAGGATTTTGGTGTTAGCGTTACAATGTTCAAGGGAAACAACTGGTTCGCGCATTTCTGATAAGACGTGGGTGTGCACTACACTTGTCTGCCTACCCCTTCGGAGAAATACAGGGTGGTCGTTATATTATTGTCATTAAACCTTATATCGTTTCACTGTTGAAAACATATCTCGTGACATAATGGGGTGGCTTAAGGCCAAAGTGTATCACTCTCCGGTTACCAAAAACACATCTCAAAGATTTAATGAAGAACTCTCAAACACGTAGGTTGTCTCACGGTGTGTTTCTTTACTGTTATGAAATAAAACCAATAAATGTTGTCATGGACCTGATCATCCATTTATTTCTGATGAAATCAATACTAATTTGTTATAAATGGTGAAAATATAATAGTTGGTTTTATGCACTATTCACGTAACAATAAAGAGAAAAGAACTCGGTTACTAATTTCAAAAACTTTCAAAGACACTCTATCTAATGTTGTATTAGTTTGACATTCTGCATGTAAATCCTCGCTGCAGAACCCTTACGTACGAGTTCAACAATGCAAGGGTGCTCCCCAAGTACGGCTAGATTTTTACGACATTTAAATATAAACAAAATCAACATTTACTGCCTCGTTGGTCGAGTGATTGTAACCGCGACTACCGATTGAGAGGTACCAGGTTCGATCCCCGGGTCGGGCATTATTAGATTTTTATGCCTCGAAATTTCTAACAGTGGTTCAGAGTCATGAATTGTGCCCGATGTATGGCAATAGACTCACCACCTATTTCATAGTCGGACGCAAACGTAACTGATGAAACGTGTAAGTTTAGTTCTCTTCTGCCTACCTATACATGTGTATACTCAGATACAAAATCTACATTTAAATGTATTGAATGTTTCTGCTTGACCTATAATTATGACTGCACTGATTTAGAACATAAATTTTACTTGTCATAAACACGAACGTCTGAAACTTGATAATGACATTTTATGGATGGCTTGCACGGAAGTCAATGTTGTACTTTTAACTCAATAGTCCGGGAATTTATTATGTAATATTACAAAAACAACAAAATTTAATCACGTAATAGTTTACTAAAGCAATTTTATTAAATATTACATTACATTTATAACCGTAGTTTAATAATATTGGAAATATTCGGTGTTCGTGTCGCGTAAATACTAAAGTTACAAATCGGTAAGAAATTTGCGACTTTTAAACACATACATACATAGCTATTTAAGTACATATTTATGTACGTACATGCAAATGGCGACATGGCAATAAAGCTCTGTAAACCAATAAAATGAGGTAACCTCTGTTATACTGGCAGTTTAAACGCAAAATATTTTAATCATTGCCAATACCGACTGCCGTTTGCTCCGATTAGTACTGTCCTGACATGTCAATTTGCAATGCACACAGTATAAAACATATCGAACAGCCGATTTTACGACGACAATAACTTGTACGGGTATCTATGAGGCTGTAAAGTTTGCCTCATAAAGTGCTGTCGTGTTCCAGATACATTTGGTTGCGTATGCTTTCTGAACGTTCATGTGATATGTAAATTAGCCGCGTAATACTGGGTGATTTGTGTTCCGCCCGAGATTTGTGGCATTGTGTGTAAGCAGGCGATATTTTAGTACCGCCATGTTAAGTCCCTTGTACACGGGTAGCATTCCTAAAGTAAACGTAACATCAACACGCTTGGAGCCTAATGGCCGGCTGAGCAGTGTAGTACACTTCCACACTTGCCCAGGTTTTTTTCGGATCATTACAAAATTGCTGGTGGAAAACCGTCTTAAAGTAGATACTTGGTAATTACTAGAAAGTTCTATGAAAACACCGCAAGGAATATCTTAGAGTATTTCATAATGTTTCCTAAGGCATGTGAAGTCTGCCAACCCGTACTTGGTCAACATGGCATCGAATATAATCGTTCTCGTACTCAGAGGACACTCGTATCCAACATTAAAACGATAAAAGGGTTGATAATCTTTCATCATCATCATCATCAGCCTATCTCAGTCCACTGCTGGACATAGGCCTCCCCCAATGAGCGCCATCGCGCC
>DWJK01002080.1:0-15342 GCA_018248815.1 Croniades pieria auraria
GAAGGATCTCTTAAAAATCGTTGACCGACGAACCCAAACAGTTTGAGTTATAGACGTACTTGATGAATGTAAATAGCAGTCTGTGTCATATGGCTGAAGGACAAACACAAACAAACCGACACTCGATTATGCCACACTCTGTTCTAAGCATCAATGGAACAGCATAGAACGCAGAGATAGTTCACAGCTCACTGTATGTACAAGTATTGTGAAGGCGTTCTCTGCGCGCCCCTTTAAAAATATGGGATAGAGAAATTCCAGCTGCATTTCACCACCGGAGCAGGGGAGGCTCCGAGGGGTCAACGCTGTCGGAATCACAGAACAATGCGAGAGCATACCTATTGTTCTAACAAATGGCATCTCTGGCCACCGTAAGGATTTAACCAGTCCCACAAAACTCCGCTCCCGCTATGGACAGGTATCCAACAAAGACATTCGATATAGCTGTTTGTATCAACCATCACTTTTGGGTAACTCGACTGATGTTAAGTAAAATAATGTTACTTTACTCCACAACTCCGCGAAGATGATATACGAATCTGTATAATACATAGTGTATACGAATGAATGATGTAACAATATATACATTTTATAGGCAGGTAGCTTTTAATTCTAATTATGATTCCAAATTATAAATCAGTTCAAATTAAGGGGCAGTAATTCCCATGTAAACATGCTAGATATTCTGCAAGCTAATAGGACATTAAAAATAAAATAATCGTTATAACATTAGTTCTATTATCAAATAGATCAATATACTGCAATAGACAAATAAGATTTAGTGCTTTCATCAACGGAATCTTGAACAAGTATCAATAAAAACAGAAATAACACTTACATCGTATGCAATGAATACGTTAAGAATTTCACAATGAAGAACTTGGAAGCGCTAACGTCTATGTCATCGATATATGATGCAGGCATATAGTCAGCTGCATTGTTTTGTCATGTGTAGATGTAAAGGTGCATGCGCACACTCAGCTATGAAGTATTCCATTAAAAAATTTAATGATTGTTTAGATGTGGGTATAGATCATGGAAGTCATGGAATGCACAGAGATCTACACAGTTCGATTTATTAGTTAACATCTATCGTAACGCAAATAAATGACGCAATGACGCAATTAAACGCGAATACATATATGGTATGTATGGTAAAATACATGTAAAGGTATGTTACAAGCACAAAGGGTTCAAGAGTATTGCGCAGTTAATTCAAATGTCTCATAGTCAAAGCCTTCCAGACGATAATAAGACGTCGACAAGTCTCACAAGATAGCTCGCCGGTTATTACTACATATATTCTGTTCGATATATGTAAAACTATATCTACCACTTTACACGTGGTCAAATAAAAAATTGAACGTTTATTCTTATTTCATTTTTGGGAGATATGTAAACGTTCTAAATGCTCCTGTAAATATAATAAATTTCCGCCTGGTTACATTCCTACTTGGTAACATTTCCACGTGGTAACAACATATTTCCGCACGGTAACAGTTCAATAAATCACAGAGGTTAAAACCAGTTTAGCGCGGTTTGACCGATGCAGCCACAATGGTCCAACCAACGTCAGTAGGTACAGGTGAATGAGCGCAGCATTTACTAATGTTTTGTTGCCCACAAATTTATGTACTTTGTTATACCTAAGATTAAAAATGTAACGGCTTAACTCACGTGATGTTACGCGAGTTAAGCCGTTACGTTTTTAATTATATGTATAAATACTCACGAATTATTTAATTAATATACCTACCTACTAAGGTAATGAGAATTTCTATACACAGGCGAATACCGTCTATAATGGTTAGTAAACGAGAGTAATGCCCCATTTTATTCTATTAATTATTGTTAAAGCTATGAATGAGCTTATAAACTGATATTATAATAACTGTATCAGAACTTCCCATGTCTCATCATTGTTTAGCTCGATGAAGCTGCCAAATTTAAAAAAGACCACCAAAGTTGAACGAGCTATATTAAAGTGTAAAGATACTGTTACGACACCTTAATCATTATCATGGATATATTCATTGTTCTACGGCTGGCCACGCGTATCTTGTCAGAATAAAACAAACTTTCACAGATAAAAGGAAACAAAAAACATCAAATTCTTGTAATAAACATAAACGTAAAATAATTTGCATTATCTTCAATGACAATTTTAGTACTCGCAGTACTTTTAATTTTAGCAAGTATTGCAGTCATTCAATAGTTATTTATAAAATTAACACGATACTTTGAAACACAGAAGTTACTAATAACTATTTTCAGATGTAAAAATCAGTCACAAATATCATTGACCCCGCCAAATTACCTTTAAAACACACATTAAGTACATACATATAGTTAATTTTCTAAGAAGAGAGCAGTAATTTAACCCTTTCCTGTTCTCAACTTCTAATGTGAATTCTTGGTACAGTGTCACGTTGGTGCGCCGAGCAAGACGATATTTGTGACGACTCACGTGTCACGAATGGTGTTTAGACATAACAAACCATAAAGCGAACCTTTGTTAGGGTTATCAAACTCTAGAAAAACGTACGATTCTTTTCTCAGATTTTTTTAAAAATTTAATTTCTAGTTGCTGTAACGAGAAATTAAAAAACGCATTTATGTTCAAAATTGCTTTCGGATATTTTGTTTTTCAAAGTATCGATGTTGGGCATTAATTCGTAAGAATCGATTTTTAATTCTGAACGTAGTCCGCTGCTCTGTTCTAAAATGGAATAAAAGAGGCAATTCGTTGATATCAAAATTTATGAAGTAATTAATAATGCCTACGAAAATTATAATCACTTAATATGTCATACGCTATTAAATACAAACTGGTTTAGAACTATCAATATTCATAAGTGTGATTTCTCGATTTAAAACGTATCACTAAATTGTATAATTTTGCTGTAGATATTTTATGCAAATAAATGTTGTGAACTGGCAACCCTAATGCCACCACAAGGGAACACCATGACTGACAACCAGTACAGTTACTGTTATACGAACCGTTGTCTCGCCGTCTGGGAATACTGCGGATAATGTTTATTCCTATCAAACCGCAAAACGAATTGATCTGAAATATTCCTATTGCAGTTGGAATTACAATCAAAAATTCGTCCGTTTTTAGAATATATCGATTTGTTTTATGAAAGCGCAACTAATAACCCAGGCTTCATACATATTTTTGAGTGCCTAAGTTTCGACAGAAAACATTGATAATTATGTTTTCAAATTATATGCGAAAAGTTTATCTCTTTATAAGAATAGTATCATTAGTTTTTGGTGTAAAACTTTTGTTTTAAATTGAAAATGCCAAATACCGTCACAATGGTACACATTTCTAAATGTGTTAAGTTCAAAGTTTAAATCCGTCTTAATATTTATATAATCTCAATAAGACCGTACTAAAACGAATGGAACGCCCGAATATTTCCTGTCGGCGCGGCCACCGGCGTCGCCGCAACTCCCGTGTAGCCAACACATAAAACTCATTAATGACGGCCACGTGTAAACGAATCGTGCCAATGACTCCACTTACAGCGAAAATCAATGCAAATATGCCTTAGAAGCAGTCAAATACCTCATGTATTCCTCAAACAACATGTAGGTACACATACATATAAATAAAAATTTAAAATAGCACCATGACCAAACGCGTATCTTCCTTCTATCAAGATTTTTACCACATAGATAATAATAATTATGAATGCACTAAACACTGGGTAGTTTGTAACCAATACAACGAATAGTGTCGCGAAGAAATAGAACATATCCACGCGATAACCGCAAGCATATCGAAGTACAATTTATAAACATTTCCATGTTGATTGTTTCGGCTCCGAGCAACTATTTGCGTCAACCCATTGTTCTATACGATACATTAAACAGTTTATGTTTACATACGCGATGCTTACATTGCATACGCTTTCGGATACAGTATATATTGATAGATTGACTATCTCACCTCTCTGACACACCTACCTTGACCAAAAACGTCAGATACCAGCCGATGGCGAGCTCAAAAGTCTCTGAAACTAATGTACGTGTATAAAGAGAGTGAAGAATGTAATAAATGTAGGTCAAGTCTGTAAGCATATTTGACACACGGCGCCCTGCCTATCCCGTGTAGGGTCTAGTATTATGATATAGTAATTTACAGGTGAGCATGTATCAGCATCATTTTTAATTATAACTATGTATAAGATAAGACCTTATCAGTCTTTGGGCAAGAGACCAATCACAGATCTCTCATCTGCAGATTGCCTCAGCAAATACAAGCAAGTAGAATCTCGTGTTTACGAGACTCATATAGCCTTTGGTGTTTGAAACACTTATCGCTGATAAGCCTTAAAGGAATCGGAAATCTGTACAGTCCTTCGCAAATTTTGGAAATTCTTGTGCTAAAGTTCCCATAGAAGTAATCCTTGAATTTCAGGCGATTCTGATCGTATTTAATCATATAATATATATATTTAGCAGTTCATGTAGGTATGCGAAGTTTATAGCGACGGCAAAACTTTCGTCAAAGTTTCTACCAAACGGACTTAATATATATTGAAGACAGAAAATAGCAATTCTCGATATTTTATTGCCGCTTCTGCTCCAAAATCAATTCCCAAAGAAAAGCGAACCGAAGACAATAAGCGGTCGTTTTAATAAGATGAACAAAAAAGTCGTAAACGAAATAAGTTGGAATGCTCCTCGTCCCGGCGCCGCCCGCTTGCTATTTTAGAGTACTTTCACAGCTAAATAAATGTTGGACAACAAGAGCTGTAAAGATTTCCTTCGCGAAATGAAACTTCGCGAAATACTTAAGTAAATGAGACAAAAAGAATCTCTGTCAAAAGCGGAGACAGCTCTTCGCATCTTTGAAAAGGCTACGACAGGAATGCAATGGTAACAAGAAAGCTTCCATGTTTCACAGCATGCTCCAGTCTTTCGTGTTAAAACGTCATCATTAACTACCACAACATCGAAACACTTCATAAATGTACGTTGTCAGGACTGCAACGTTGTTTACAGTAGGTATAAAACAATGGAGTATCAGCGATGTATTACATAGCAAAGCAAACGGACAATACTGCTCTGTCACATGTTTTGTACCGTAGTCATGATAGACAAACACGCAGCTTAACGCTGGTAAGATTCCGCAGTCTATCATTAGGCCGTTTCTCTTCCTCGGAGTGATACAGATATAGAGATGTATTTTGCACTAAAACCATAGTTACAGTATTATCCAAGACGGGTAAAATGTCTATATATGATCATGTCGACTGCCTCGTAGGTCGAGTGGTAGCAAGCGCGACTGCCGATCGGGAAGTCCTGGGTTGAAATCCCGGGTCGAGTACTATTAGATTTTCTAATTTAGAATTTCTATAAATGATTCAGAGCCTGGATTTGTGCCCGGTGTATGGCAATAAGCTCACCACTTATTCCATAGAACCTAAACGTACCTGGTGAAACGTCGGGAGTGTACTACACTCTTCTGTCTACCCCTTCATTTCACATGTCTTCGAAATACATACTTACAAATACAAAAATTATCATCATTATACATACATATGTATGTAAGTATCACTTGTAATTTTTACTCATACATACATATGTACTCTATACTTACATCAACTAAATTGATGAACTGACTTAGTGTTTCAGTGTAGTTAATCCTTTTCGACCCTTTTGAGTCCTGATCTCTACGAGTTTTTAATTTGTGCCGAAGTTACAGGGAAGATCGAAAAATTAATTCGTTTTTTTGAATCACGAGCCCTTTAATAATCGAGTTATGAACTAGACCTTAGAAAAGTTTCGTTACTCATATTCATATGTAAAAAGTCAAAAACTATTGAGACGGCAAATTTACACCCCCCCTCCCAACATTGTCTTGTTGACCTCAATCAGTAAAAAGGGCCCTTAACAAACACCCTTTAGACCCCGTTGAGTGTAATTTTGACAAATCTTTACGTTACGTACCTCCTTCAACATTATTAAGAGCCCTCAAATGGTCAAGTTTTTTGCCTGCTTCGGTTAGAAAAACAATAACCTCGATAGCCGGAACAACGTTTGAATAGGTCGACTTTAAAAGAAAGTGTATTTTTCCCACCCTTTTGTTCTAAGTGAGATATACTTGACTGGCTTCAACTCGTTACCTATTGCTTTGAAAGAGTCACTCCACTAATAAAGAAGTTCTAAAGCAGTATACAGCACTGAACACCTCTAATATGATTTAAAGTCTATTATAACCTAACATTCCAGTTGTAATATTAACGGAATCGTATTCTTTAACAATAAATACGGATTTTATCATTTATTTACTCTTTTTTGAACACCATATACAGGCATAACAAAGGGCGAACCTAATGCCAAATGGCATTCTCCACCAGTCAAGCCTTGGAGAATAGTGTCAACTCAAATTAAAAAAAGGCTCGTGCAAAAAAAATAAAGAAAGAACAAAAAAAAGAAAAGATATAATAGTAAGAATAATTGGGTTAAATAATTAATATATATATAAAGTAAAATATGTATATAAACAATAATACCAACATCAACATCAATACATTTTACATATATGAACACATTACATCATAGATACATATGTATGTGAAACATAAATTAACTACTACACTCGACTCGACCATTTAAGAGAGTTTCAAAGGTTTATTATTCAGGTTTCTTTGTATTTATTACTATAGGAATAAACGGTCTAAGAAATTTAAAATATTCTGTACTTCGAATGATAGGTATAACTTACTTCAAATAATATCACATTGTTTTATAAAACCTGTCTACTTATACCTGTATACTAAACTTATTGAACTGTACGTGGTTTTTAGGCCCATTTTTCACCGTCCTTGTCTTGCGCAGAGTAATTCCATTGAAATATGTTCCGTGGGTTAATAGCATGCATCATTGGGTACCATTGAGAAAACGTGACATTGAAACGAATTCGGTTAAAAAGTTCACAGTCACTGCAACACACAGCGATATTGGTATTGAAGTAGCTCCTTTTTAGAGTTCAATTTCGTTAAACACATTGTGAAGACGATATCACTTACCCGTTCCACAGAAAAGTTGGTGACGTGAGAAGCGTTAAACGGTGCGATGGCGTGCTGTCATTGCCATTTTGAGACTTGCCGCTCTTGATATAAGATCGAAAATCCTTCGAAAGACTTGGGTGCGTTTATTTTTATTCAAAATACGGTGGCGGTGTTCAGTGCGGTGTGAAGTGAGATTTACGGCGCTCGTGAAACAGTCGCGTTTTGCAAGCGGCTGGATATATTCTGCATGCATGAAGGCACTGTGGAGTCGCGGGGAATCTTAATTGTGTTCCATTGAGAGATTCCAGCGCGGCGTCTTTATTTTTGAATAGCGCGACTTGTTGCACACGTGTAGTTGACCGTGATTTAGCCGATACGCGACATTCGTTACAGCGTGCGATTTTTTGGCACTGATACCATTCCGTGTTACAAATGAAGTATACTTTGAATCTAGAAACATTTTGGTTATAAATAATAATAATTTCAGTACTTTCAGCAGTATGTATGAACAATATGTATTATTGCTATCCTTATCAAGCACTTCGAAATACATATTATGTTATAATGCGAATGAAATAAAACATATGCATCCTAAAACGTGACGTTCCCGTGAGTTGAGGTGTCAATGTCATTTGACGATCCCCTGCCGCACGACCTATTTACACAACGAGTTGATACGCTTAGCACATGTACATGCCGGTATTAATGCAAATTAGCACTGTATTCCCATAACGTTAAGGATAAACTTCGCTTGCGGCAGCCGCGTGAATAATTTACCCTATTATGAGTATCCATTCAATTAAGGCCCCTGACTTCGAAGGCGCTTATTATGAATATTTGAATAGAAACAGATAAGTCCATTAGCACGGTCACAGATTTCAATGTATTATTATATACTAATATTATTGAGATAACAAAGGTTCGGTTCGAATCGAATAGATTTATGACAGATTTATTGATTGTCATTGATATGGCCTGGCGTGTCGGTTAAGGGCACGGTCCCGTCAGCGGGACAAGGTTACAACGTAATGCTTTTAACGATACTCCTTGGAGGACAGCAAGGCATACATTTCTACTGTATATAGAAACTACGAAGACGAATATTATTTAATGCACAAAGAAATAAGGGATAGGCAGAGAACACAACTGTTGGCAAATTAATATGGTAAATGCCGTGTATACGAGGAAGCTAAATGAGTGGCAGTGACCGATTAAGTGAATCGTGATATTAATTTTTTTTTGCATTTATTTATTATTCTGATCTGGACTGATATTTACTTATGGTAACACAATGAATTTGTGATTTTGGTAAAATAACAAATAATTTTGTTACCAAATCACAAATACAATTTCAACTAAGTATATAAAACAGTTTAATGAACGTGTAATAAGACTACAAGAAACAACAATGTGTAACAAAAGACTTCAGATCTGTAAGAACTGAGATATTTAGAACTCAGTGCTCTCTACTTATACCGTATGGAATCTGGCATTACGATATAATAATAATAAAGACTTTATGGAAATATTGCGTAATTGCGATGTGAAAATCTCTAGTCTATTAGCATAGCGATAATTATTCGCATACTCGTATATACGTGTTTTACTGTTATTCCCAAGCCGTTGCTTCGCTTCGTTCCGGCCCAAGGTTAAACCCTGAATCTGTATGTCCTTTGAGCAGCACAAATATTAAGGTGAGCGGAGAGAAAACGTCTTCGTCTTCTAAATTTAATATCTGTAAAATATATTACAATTACGAAATGAAAGTGCAAAACAGTACTTGAATTGTCCATGTAATTGAGTACTAAAATATAAGTCTTATGATGTTTCTACGAATAATAGTTGTAAATTATATGAAAATGCCAAATCAGTAAATATTTCTTTAAAAAACGTCATAGAATGTTAGAAGAATAGAAAAAGAAGTTTCCTGAGGAGTCGTGCGAGCATGACGAGAGTGATGGATGTAGAAAATGCTCATCAGATCTGTAAGGATACAAATTTTTGGCTATTTGTTCACTCAGTCTACTCCGTGAGGGACTTGGTATGATGATATAATAATATAAACAATGGAAACGAGAGCTCACGATTAAATATCATTTACAAAACAGAGTAGATCTTGCATTAATGTTTCTATTAAAATTAACTTTATCAATACCATCTTTCAATTACTAAGGGTGAACATACAGTCGCTTGCTCCAGCGATATTTAATTAAGAAAATTTCAAGCTAAAGGAATAGTAGAGACGCGAAGTGTCAAGGAATTTAATTATAACGATCATTGATTCCATTACGGCCGGTAAACAGAGTCCCGCGCTAAAACTTTTATTGTCTTATGAGCGACCACTCTGAATAATTTGAGCAGTGTTTTCCTTTTGTTTTAAACGCAGTAAATAGCGAAATCTAAACATATTTTTAAGAAATTGTTTTAATTGTATTCTATTTACTGCAATTTAATATTTCTTTTCATTTGATGTAAACAACATAATCGTTACCACGTTCTTATAATTATACGAATTTAAAACAGTTTTATGCTTTTCCAGAAGAATCTTCATCGTAATGGCTCTGATTGCTGTGGAGCGCGAAGTGCCTGCTACACTCTTCTGGTTTGAAAGACCCATAGATGGACACGACTAGTATTATTAGGTAATATAATTTTAAGTATTTCGGAATCAATACGCAGCCAAGAATAGAACATAGATCGATTTAAAGAATGACGTATAATACAATATACGTTATCATATAATGTAAAATCTTATATAGAACCAAAAAGATACATACAATGAAGTACAAAGAACACAAATCAGTGGTATTGACAGAGGTTAGTGACATCACGTCGTAAGTTCGCGAGCGATGTATTTGGAGAGTTCGGTAAATATTTCACGTTGAACGTCGTGCAACAGGTTAAAGACGTGTTTTGGAAAATGTACACCGTACAAGTAGTCGGTTTTTGAGTCAACCCGTCCAATTATGTCAGCATGTTTGATTACTTTTTCTCCGTTTCACAAGTAATAGACGATAACGATAGGGTGACGTAATTTTTATATATGGTTGATCTCAGAAGCGACTTCACTAAATGGAATATATCTAGAACTTAAGTATATATTGTATAGTACTCCGAAGTCATCATCGCATAGTATAACATGAGATCCACCTACAAGGGATCCAGAACAAGATCTCCATTTTCAAGTGCGTTATAGTACATTAGTGTCATATTTGCAAATGTATCAAATTTCCAAATATTTTCATATGAATTTTTCGCCATCTAGGCTAGGTTAAGTTTTTCAATAGAGTGGATAAAAAACAAATATTTAAAAAACATTTCCAATATCTCCAACAGTATACATATAGTGGAAAAACTACTTTAGCCCAAGAATGGTGGGATTTACGATCTGAATAAAACTATGTTATGAAAGGAGAAAAGAAAAGCTAAAGTATTTCTATGCAGTATTTTGCGTAATATACTCGTAAATAAGCAGAAGAATATACAATATTTATGAAATTTCTCTGTACCTTGAGGTAGGATACTCATACGATGTTGATAAGAGAGTTATCGCGAATGGATTTGAAGTGAATCTTTTATAAGGCAGGAGTTATTACCACGATTACGAGTGGGCATCGAAACAATTCTCATATAAATATTATACTGTTTCATCTCCTATTTCAATGTTTATGTTAAATTTTTAAAAGTATAATATATACCCAATGTCGTTTTGGAGAATGTTTCCTATTCCGTAGGCTTATTTTATATCCCAAATGAATATATGTTAACTTAAGGATAGTTTAATTAGCATTCAAATCATGCCTAGTCCGACCGCATCAACATTTGATAGACGACACTAAAGGCCGAAGAAGCACGGCAGATCTGCAAGGATAGAGATATTTGGCACTCTGCCTACCTTAAAAGGGACTTGGCGTAAATATATGTATGTAACTGTATATTATAAGTTTTGGAAACTAATATGCAACACACAATATAGAAGTGCCTAGAATTGCTTTTTATACCATCCTATAATCCTTTGGACACTCATCAAATTAAAACGAAACCAAATCAAATTTACATGTACTGAAAATATAGTAGCCAAATTGTCCCACAATTCAAGGGGGGTGAGGGGTGAGGGGGAATGGGGTCGTTCCAACCACCAATGGAAAATACGTTTCCGTACAACTGTAGATAAAAATATTTCATTACTACTATTACACGCCATAAAGTTGTGCCGACATAAAGTGGCACCGTCGCTAGCTTCGACAGACATCCGCAATAAACGTTCGGATAAGTGCTCAAACAGTTATCGTATAATCTTAATGGAGTTTTTTTTTGTAAAAAAATACTCACTCTTTGATCTCTTTAAATACTATTTTATTATATCGTAAAACGATATTTACATTAGTCACAGAAAAATTCAGGATGCTTCCGAAGAAATTTTGATTCTACTTTATATTGCATAGGTTACGTAACTGGTAATCCTTAACATTGGTCGATTATTATTATATGTTCACGGTAGGTACCGCATGCGATAGGCAGAGAGCACTGCGTGCAAATTACTTCTATTATAAACAAACCTGACTTGTTTAATTGTATATGTACTGCGAGTGTACATATCATGTCGTAACTTAACACCTGCCGGGATACTATTGATTCCCAGATGTACATCTCCTTGAAATCTAATTAAGATATACATATAATATTTATAGTTTCTTTCGTAACTGTTTGCAGTTTTATTGAACTTTGTCCAAATCTACACAAGTTTTGGACTGTTCAATATTGCTTTTATTACCTTTTAAATAAGTTAGTATCAAAATATGAAAATTTTACTTTAGCTATGCTACGCGACATGCTAATTTTAAAATAAATAAAATATTTATCGATTAAAAAGTTA
Source organism: Croniades pieria auraria (assembly GCA_018248815.1). Lineage (NCBI taxonomy): Eukaryota > Metazoa > Arthropoda > Insecta > Lepidoptera > Hesperiidae > Croniades > Croniades pieria. The sequence continues at coordinate 11,908 of DWJK01002080.1, forward strand.
CATTTAGACAGGTTGCAAGGGCCCCTGTACTAGGTTAGTAACTCGTATTACTGGGTACCCCGCGCGTTCTCCAAGACTCTTAGTAATTAATCATTTTGATTATTAAATTTTTATTTATCTATAACTAATTTGTAAATAGAGAAATAAACTATAACACCATGAATTGTGACATCACGCCTGGTTTTTCTCCACGGGGTAGACAGAGAAGTGTAATACTCTCAACGTTTCACCAGTTATGCCATACATACCGAGCAGTGACCCTATTAAATCATAGCATGAATCATAATTTCATTATTATATATACCTACATATAAAAACTCCGTCAACTAGTAAATTCGGAGTCCCAAGCAGCGAAGCTCTATACATCCCGGTTTTTGTCCCCGTCGCAAAAGTTGGGACGCGACGAGTGGTGAACTATCAGCGGGACGGATGTTAATCCGGGAATAGTTTCCAAGCCCCAGTCGGTTGCGAGGCGAATTATGTGTAAATGAGTTCGTTCTCTAAGACCTTTGATCAGCTATTATAATTAATAAGAACATTGCATTGACGGCGAGGGAAATTTGCCAGTGTTGTTACTGGTGGAAATCCTTCGTCTCTGCCTACTCATATGGCAATTAGGTGTGATAATTCAAGTATCAACATCATCATCAACTCTATTATGATTCTACGGTTAAAGACGGGTCTACTTTCAAAATGAGAAGAGTTGATATTTGTTTGGTGCCCCTACATCTCTTATTTATTCTGTATTAACACTCAAGTTTATAAATTATAGTTTAAAAAAGTCTAAAAAACCACATTCTTAAAGAACATCGGAAACTTTATACAAGTAAAGCTAATAATAATAAAAAATAATAATCGACCCATTTGTCAGTCCACTGTTGGAATATGGGTTTCCTCTTATAATGAGAGGGTTAAGGCTATAGTCAGCGACGCTGGCCAAGTGCAGGTTGGTAGACTTCACACACCTTACATTTTTTTTTCTTTTTTATAAATTCTAAGGTGTGCCGTTTTCCTCACGATGTTTTCCTTCACCGTGAGCAAGTGATATTTAAACTTAAAAGCCACTTATTGTAAATAGGTGAGTGCCGTGGATTTGAACCCAGCACCCGCGGAATGAGACGCTGAATTGTTAACCACTGCAAAGCTAATAAAAACTATGTAATAACACCTGAAACTAGAACGTGATGAGACAGTTTTGTTATATATTTCAGTATAATATTTATATATACTAAACCAGTCTAGAACAGATAATGCATTATTTCTCCATATTTTCTCCGATTAGACCAAGACCTTAGTTGAAGTTTAAACCGGTTAATATATACCCGTTTACATGAAATATTAAAGTTAAAACTTACCGCACAAATAGAAATGAATCTAAACTACCTAACTATTCTCCTTAGTTCCGGACGACGTACTTAAATACTAATCCCTTGGAATAAATAATCAACCCAATGTTGAGCCAGCCATTTGCCTATTTCAAATGCATATCTCACGAATATGAATATGTGAATTGAGGACCAAATAAATTCAGTAAATGGGTGGTAACAGCTTTGCTGGGACTTCTGTGATGGGACAATGCAAATATTAAGAAATTTCGCTTACTTATTAAGTTATAAGAAAAAAATTGTCTTGAATAAATGACTATGATTATTATATTGTCACGCTAGATTCCTTAAGGGGTAGACAGAGAACCTCGAATGTCCAATATCTCCATCCTTGCAGTCCTGGACGCTTCTTCTTCCTCTTTTTGTCACTCTCTTCATGCTTGCACGCCGTTTTCGCAAACTCTCTATTCATGTCTATTTTAATGTCCATCTATTTCAGATCCCATTAGAATTCTGTACTTAATTCTATATGACATTTTAAATTATATATCGTTGTAAACAGTAGCACTATCTGTCATCTTAGAATTAAAAAAAAAGCTTTTAATTGTTTCGGCGAACAAAATTTTTAAAGATCGAAATAAGGTTATTCTTCGTGACGAAGCGATTAGGTAATTAGCGTCTGTAATGGAAAATTTACAGACGCTACTAAGTGGTCATTTATTAAATGAATTAATGACCACGGTAGCTGTCGGAACGGTCAAATCTGCGTTGTATTGAGTATCGTTTGCTCAAGGTCGAACTTCTGTGAGTCACACACATACATATATAAGTAGTCCTGCGGTCAGCGTATCTTTGTTCACACGATAAATTACCTACATTGATATTATTGGATCGGAATAATATTATAGAAATCGCGATCCAATCGTTATAATTGAATGAAATTTTTGGCAGATTCGCAATTAGGTCCAACGAAGTCGGTATGCGAGTATGCGACATATACATTATTAAATGATTTTCAACCATTATCTATTTATAATGTCAGAGATAATCGTTTACCTTTTTTGTGACGATTCGATATCTTTTAAACCTATCCGAGATTTTTTCGTTTTGAGCTTCAACCGATTTCAGCCAGATCGTCGACAGTCGCTGCTGCGACGAAATAAATTATGAATAGAAAAAAAGCACGTCATATCTGCAAGGATTGATATATTTGAATTGGTGCTCTCTGCCTAACCCGGTAGGTACCTAGTGTGATGATATAATAATAATTATTATTATAATTTTTATATAAAATAAAACGAATATTTTCAAAGTCATGGCACAAGTGGGAGATACTTGTACTAACGTCTCAATCAGATGTAACACAGGAAACATTTCCTACGGCCCCCAGTTCGTGCAGGACGTGAAGCGGAATGCGACACATGTGCAATACGAAACGAGTGCGAATACGAATACGAAATAGAGCGATGGTGTGTGCGAGTACCGAGTCGATATTTGTGTCGCTTTGTCTTTACCGAGAACTGTATCAATTTGGGAGGGCGCGTTTTTGCTGCGGTATTTTCGTTCACGCATCAAATATTTCACTTTTTCATCGAATTGTACGGTAACGAAGTGGGTGTATTGAATATAACGGAGCATGTATCGTCAATTTGAAGAGTATTTTAAGTTAAACGTACCGCGCGTAGGTATACATGATACCTTGCGACTGTGGCAAGAGTTACATTGGAGAAACTCGACGCAACATCGTGACTAGAATATCTAAACACATACGCAGCATAAAGAACTTGGACAGCCGAGAGTCCGCAGTCGTTGAACACGCCCACAACACAGATTCGGCACATTTCTTACGCTTTGACAAGGTGTCCGTTCTGGCGAGGGAAAATTTTTATTACCGCGTAAGATACGAGAAGCAATAGAAATGAATCGACGTCACAATTTCAACCAGGACAGTGAATTTACTGTGCCCTCCGCCTGGAAATCAATTCTCCGTGCTGCGTCGAAATATAGTAGTGTAGTAGATACTCTAGAGCACAACACAGTCAGCGCCGTATGTGCCCAACCAAATAACACCTTATGCGCAAGCGCGATCACCGGAGACAATCGAGGGAAT
>DWJK01002081.1:0-15341 GCA_018248815.1 Croniades pieria auraria
AAATCTATTGGATTTTTTCAAATACCTCTAATAGCCAATTTTCTACGATTTTTTTTAGAAAAAATGAATGTATAAACAGCTCTGTTGTGAAATTAGCAATATGACGCTTGGTAACTTTTTTCATTCCACCGTCGATATGTATTGTTAGTTATATTCGTAATTGAGAAAACGGGACCGAAAGATTATGTTAGGGTTTGTTTTTGCAATTCTTAACTAGTAATGTGGGCAGATGAAGGAATTTTCTTTCGCTGGACACGAAAGACCATTGCGTGAGTTATTTCTCTATAACCGTAATAATAATTACAAACGATATAACTGCAAAAGGAAGTACAGAATACATGTGTTGTTGGTTCATGAGAAGACTTCATCTCCGTCGTCTTCGACAAATGCATAACATCCTGACGAGTCAATATGTACTGTTGCTTCAGTGGTTACTAGTTTGCCAACGATTTCGTCAACCGGGCTTCACCAGCCGCAGTGGGATGTGGTCGGCGGGCGTGGGCGGGGTGTAGTGACCGTTGGCCGTGCCCACGCTGCCCAATGTTGCGACACCTGACAACTAAGTTGTTTGGAATGAGTAGTGAGCAGATCTAATAGAACTTATAACCTGTTTAAATGATTAAAGGGGCTAACTTCATACACGTGATAAAATTGTAAATACGCATATGTAAATGAGTAAGAGAGAGAGCAAAGATAATAAAAATTATTCCGTTGACGGCTGCAACTAGTGATGAATTACATAAAAACTGTGAAATCGCTTTGGCAGTGATATTAAATAATTAGAAAATCACTTTAAAATAACAATTGGCCTTACTCTCAGGGTTTTTTCTTGATTAAACATTTCTTTTTACACATTTCTTGTTGGCACATTTCAAGAACCACGTTCAGTCTCCCGAATGCTTGTGTGGATACAGTGATACATTCTCAAAAAGTAAATCCCTATAAAGACTCATATGCAATTTAAATATGTAAGAATTGAACAGTAACTTTTACCGAGAATTAATATTTTCAAAGTGCATGCAGTTAACGTCAATACTCATTATCGGATCTCGTTAATTTATCGCGTGAATAAAAGAAAAACATTCAATACGACTCTAGCATAAAGCCAACGCGCCATGGAAATAGATCGGCAGATTGATATCGGCTTGAATTTATTCACTTTGTGTTACAACATTGTTGCAACAGTATTCAACAGATGCAATATGTCGTATGCTATTGGTGAAGTGACAAAAAATAGCCTAGGAACCGGGGAACTACTTTTATCCGGTAACTGTCAACCTATCAGTTCAATTCTCCGGTAAAGGCGTACCTCCCACGCGACTTTTGATTTATACCCGTTCGATATCCTTTTTTATTTTCTTTTGTTGTGTCCAACGATCGGTAACAATTTTGTTTTTTTTTTTTGCGTATCGAGACAGTCCTGTGCTAATTTTCTATTTTTCTGCTTGTTTCAGGTGAGTCATCGGCATTCGGGTTGGCGTTGTTAAAATTGGACGCTATAGCTTTCTTGCTATATAGGTCGGTATATATATATGTAACGAGAATCAACAGGCTCTGCAGGTTTTAAGAGTTCAAGGTTAGTGCTTCGAAATTTGAACGCGTTGTGTCGGGCGAACATCGAAATAAAAAGAGCGGAAGATGACTCACTGTGCGCTTCTTTCCTCGGCTAACAGGTCTCAACGGTTTTTTTCTCCTCGTCGTAACGCATTTTGCATTAGGAATTTTATTGAATCATATTTATAAATAGTGTCGTAAGGCTTTAAAAATTTGGGTGGTTTCTGGGAACATTTTAGAAGATTGTACAAGCGGTCGTATATATACAATGGTTGACACCAAATCCTTTAGTTGAGAGGAGTTAGTTAGAGGTTGAGATTTAGGAATTGGACTCCTAATTAGGAGTTTAGTAAGATTTTGCGTTTTTTAGATGCTGTTGATTCATCTTGATGGCAATGAGTGAACGCGGTATTAATACCTATCTACCTACGGATCGCACGTACCTGAGCTGGCAACATTGAATTATCTCGTTTATTAATTATTGCCGATACAAACGAGCAATGAGACGCGCCAGCGGACTGTGGACGCGCGTAATTAATGTTGTATTGTGCGAACAAAGAGCTCAATTTATAGGCGGAACGGGGTTGTCAGGGTTGCGGCTCTCGGGCGGAACGATGAGCAAACGAAAGGGGGAGATCCTTAACAATAGATGCAATTAGAACTTCTTCTGGATACGGTTTACTTCTGTTACAATGGATCGAATTGTGGGTTATTAGCAATAGCATAAAAAGAGAACCAAGAGATGCTGGATATTACGATATATCAACTGTCTTTTTACGATGTCTTTTTAACAGTATAATGTATAGATCGTTAACAAAATGTGTTCGAAGGGATTGTACGATTGGATTTCCATGATTAATTATTTCCCCCAAATCGTAGCAAAAACCGACAGTGAAAACTTTGAATTTGTCAAAAATTTTCAGTACGATCTTTGTCAATCGTCAATCGATATCAGTCATTTCTTCTCCGGCAGCCCTGCTGTTTCTTCGCATATTGAACAGCGGCTTGATAACTGCAGTGGGGGTATTCATTACACGTCGTAATTAGTGAGCCGACACCCATAATGCCACGGTCGATTGTTTATCTGTCCATCGATGCGATCGCGATGATTGCCTAACGTTTACATCAAACATGGTGACGGTGTCTTCTACTTCTGTTCTTTGATTATTTTCATAATTTACCTAAATTTTAATGTTACAAATATTTGTCTATGGAATTACATTTGCTATTTCATATTTGTCTTGTTTCAAAAAAAATTTCATTGTGTGTTTTTACTATGTATGATTATTGTAGTTTAAGTTAAATTAATTCCAGCATTCTACAGGTGTATGTACATTTTCTAATGGATATCTAGATAAGTACGGTAGTTTTGATCTGAGTCCAATCACCATAAATTGTAATGGAGAAAGTTTTTTCATTATTACCATTCCGCAAAGTAACTTTTACCTTCCACCTGGACAGTGGAAGGGTTGAAAAAATATTGAACATGATAGAGCAAAGGAAGCAGGAGTACAGAAGGAGATAACGGAAATTTATAGTTACCTTGAATCTTCCCTTAATAATTATCTTGTTACCTCGGAGAAATGAGTTGGTACACCAATGCAGCTACTTAGGGACAGTAATAGAATTTTGGTAACAGGGTTCTCTCGAACCATTAATATGGATATAGGATAGGAGATAGATGATATTCTGAACCCCTAATAACATGTATAACTTGACCGCTTTCAGCATACATTTTCTTTCTACTCATACAGGTCAGGGATTTGTTTACAAACGCAACCAAAACAAACGCCAGTAAAACAACACATTCGCGCCGAAGGTCTCTCGTTTTTGCCCAAACGCGCTCTCCGGGTCGGTCGCTGCTGACTCATGTGTGTTGTGTGCCGTGGGCGAGTTTCGTCGACCTTCGCCCGTATTGTTGCCAATTTGTGTTTGATTAGAAACGTAAAAAAAAAACACCGTTGACCACTTTAGGTGCGGCCGTAAACGGTCGTAAAATATTAAGTACGTGTGATTGTCGTGTTGTTTGCTCCTCCAGTCTCTTGTCGTGTCGTGCAATTTCTCGATTTCGTAACTCGAACTTACAATATGTTTTTCCGAGTAATACGATTCATGGAGATTTTTTTAAATTATTATTTGACTCACATGAAGAGATGGCAAGAGTGGGTCAGGAGATGGCAGTAACACACTTGTATGTAAACTGAGATTTAAAAACTTTCAATGCCAAAAATTAGAATCTGAAATCTTTTACTTACGCGTCTCGAAGCGATTGGCTGATGACGTGTAAGGAACGAACATATGTATGTGTGTTGTGGACACGACATGTACTTGCGGATAACGAATTAATTGAGTTTGTGTATTAAGCGTTTATTTGCGCTGTGTTGCACTGATAAGACATTATCCTGTTTACGTACTGATTTGAGCTAGGTTAATTGTATTAATTGGTTTTCAATTTGTTTCTAATAATTAATAATATTGACATAAACCATTTTATTGTTTGTTTCATTGGATACTTTACTATATACGAACCTGCTTTTTTTTTAATTATTTTGTGGTACATCCTATATATCGCTACCTAAATTAAAATGGTCATTTTGCTAAAGAGAAACGAATATAGAAATATCATACACAATAACTTGCAAAACATTTTTGTTCACGTAAAATGGAACGCAGAGAAGGATCTTATCGTAGTTATATATGTGTCGTCAATGTATCGAATATTTACGAAATATTTAAAATTTAGTGCTGAGCTTTTTAGATATTAGTTTCAGATACTGGTATTGCGTTCGTTCACATGTAATAATAAATTATGCAGCGAGGTTTAAACAATTCTTCAAGTACTTAGCTTAGGCTGTTTACTCGAGATTTTAAGAATGTATTGAATAGAACCATCCAATAGGAATCGCTGATTTATCTCACGGTGCACATCCTATAGTACCTGACATAATTCAAAATGTATCTCCCTCATCGACGTATTTATTGGTGTTTTCAATTTTCCCCAACATCAATTGAACGCTATCGCCGGATCGGAATCTAATCTGTCCACTCACTACACCGCACTCGCTGTTCGCGATAACAGGTCGATACGGAACGTGGCTAGGTACAATCGGCTTGTATCTACAGCGCGAGATAGATAGATAGATAGATATCGGAGATATAGCGAACAATAGGAAGTATGTACGTACATACGACTGCTAGATCTTGTGTCAAAGGTTTCGATATGTCCCAAGATGTACCATCCGGTTTGGAGTAAGAAGAATGTGTACTAGATGACGAAAAGAAATATCGTGAATAATTCGGTACTCTACAGTGTTTATGGTTTGTATTATTACAAAATTTAAAATTCAATTATCAATGAATGCCTCGTTGCGTTGGTCGAGTGGTTGCAAGCGCGACTGCCGATCGCAAGGTCCTGGATTCAAATCCAGTGTCGAGTACTATGGGAATTTTCTAGTTTAGAATTACTAGTAGTGACTCGTGAATCTGGATCAGTGCCCGGTGTATGGCAATAGGCTCACCACCTGTAGAAGTGTACCTACTACACTCTGCCTACCCCTTCGGGGATTACAGGCGTGATGTTACGTTTTTTCCTTTTCAAGTCTTAATATTACTCCCAGACACGTTGAAAAACACCTGGATGTCCAACCTCTTCCGGTAGCAATCAACTCGACACATCCTTTCCGTAATATGAGCGATTCGAATGTTATGGACGCTATTTATACTCGTACGACTATATTTTCTGCCTGTGTATGTACATGTTGTCTCATGTCTTTGTGTTATTCACGGTCACATTGTAACAAGCGAATGAATAGTTGGAATAGATATGTAGAGTTCCATTTAAGACCCCACGTCCGCCTCGCGTCTATTTGTCACTTGGTGGCGTGGTTTGTTTGCTCTACATTCGAAATTTACATCAATGTAAATATTTGTCTGCTTTGAAACGATTCAGTACAATATAGAGACTCAAGTTGAACATATTGTATTTAAATATTCTTGTTAATTTTACGTAAGTAGTCGCAGTCGATCCGTAAATTGACCGATGGTTAGGAATGTTTTCGCTTCGGTAAGGTATTATTATTAATCAATAATTAAATTTATTATAATTGGTAATTAATATAATATATTGCAAAGGTAATTAGTATTTCAAGATGTTAATTTATTATTTATTTATACTCATTAATATTAATCTCTATATACACAGACAAATGCTTGCACAATATCTGTTAAGTCGGAGTGTCGTCGGCCGGCGGGTGTCGGTGTCGGTGTCGTGTTGTGTTACGTCGATTTGTTGTCGGTCGGTCGGTCGGTACTCTTGCTTTCATTTTGGGTCAACGCGCTTTATAACATGCACTGATGTACATATATTGTATGTGCACACCCGATGCGTTTGGCTTTTTTTTGTGTTTATTTATGTAAAGAGATCAGCGCAAGTTATCTGCTGTTATATTGTATAATTCTTAGTTAATGTAGTTTACATGAATATTTCAAATAATACTATTCTCGCTTTCGTTTTGATGCTCTAGCGGAAAGGGAGTTTAATGTCTGCAATAATTTCCATTTTAATTCTTGGATTCGTATCCAATGTAAAACTTATTTTACCATGCCCCGTACGTTTGTAAAGACAATCATCATCATCAGCATCGTCACCTTCATCATCATGTTCCTACCTCAGTTCACTGCTGGACACGGGCCTCTCCGAAATAGCTTCATCGGCAATCCATCGAATTGCCATAATAAAATAAATACATAAGTACAATGATAATGAGCAATATTCAGCCATCCCGAGTGCAGTTGCCAATGCTTCCCTAAATCACATAGTTATTTATATGTAACAGTGGACCGGGAATAGCGTCCCGCTCCCCGGGTTTAATGAGCCATAAATCCATTAGATATTATTGGACGGCGGACGAGCGTTGACCGCCAGGAATCCCATTCATGCGAAGGTCGGGAACTCGATTCATATGTACTTACGTATAAGTGCTAAATACGTAGTGTGTGCATTCTTTGATACATCTCTATTAACAATATTTTCATATGCGTATAGAAAATCTAATTGTCTTTGTACTGAATTGGCTTTGTATGTGTGTGTGTATGTAATATGTATATTGGAATCAGGTAACGGTGTGTCCGTTTTATTTTGTTGTTTTTGACGTGTTAGTACACCACTAACCGCGCTGTTTAAAACTGGTTACTGAAAAAAATTTGCAAATATTTCTGTACTATAAAGGAGTTGGGAATGTCCTCTGATTTTCTATAGATATGAATTTTAAAAATGTGAATAAACTACCAACCCTCGAGTTAGAAGTTGAATGTAAAGAGACGCCGCCGTCGTCTGACGCCGCTCACTGTTTCCATTGTTCTAATTTTACAGCTGTATATCATAATGTCCAGACGCTTGGTGTGTGTTGCTCTCTGTTCAAACGAATTTGATCTCTACGTTATCGCATTAAGGTTTGAATTCTAGAACGTGAAAGTGCTATATAAAAAATAATACCTGAGTATCGTAATCACAACGTGCGTGTGTTTGTATTCCAGAGTCGACTTCATGTGATTCATGGAGTCAAAGCCACGGCCAAAGTCATTGTCAGACTTACTACAGACGGCGGAAATTTTGAAATTTTGCCAATTTACGTTTCGCAAGATGCGATTATAGTAAAATTCGACCGGGTGCTGGCACTGACCTATATTGGGTCACGGCCTGATTGCATCACTACAAATAGACCGCGCTAATCGGTCGTTATGTGATCAACCGACGACATTCTCGCCGACACTGTCGTTGCTGCAGTGCTACAGCGAGCCAGACGACGCGACTTTTGTTAGATTCCTTGTTACATCATTGCATATAAGAACCTTAATTACAAAATCTACACGACCATATCGTTCAATACATGCACGCTACCACTTTGGGTGGTCAGCGTCACACAAACAAATATGTATGTCTTTATATATCGTTCGAATGTACGAAAGTACATAATGCGTTTAAAGACGTCATAATTTTGGAACAAACACCTGTAACATTAGTGCACAGTAAAAAACCCAGTATTTCGTAGAGTTGTTTAAGGCTATTCTCGAAGCTATTCGTTGCGCTGTCCAATTTGTAGCCTGCGCACTCGACCCGTTGCGTGTGAAATTTTAGAGATATTTACATGCATTGTAACATTCTAGAGACCGAGGTGCAATAGTGTTCTTGGGAGTTTAATCTGCAACTTCCCCCGCAGAGTGTCAACTCGCGTTGGCCGGCGCATCGTTATCGCGATGTCCATTTCCGGCGATATATATCCTCGAGCCTCCCTCCGACGCGTCAACCTCTATTCCACGAGCATGATTTATTGCAGGTCATTTTCAATCGCCATTAGATGAATTGAAGCCAATATTTTCATCTCCTCGTCAAATACTTAGTACATAGGTTCTCAAACTTGTTTTTTCAATTTCCATCTGTTAAATAAAAATATCAGAATTGCCATTTTTAACTTTGTCATATTTGGTTTCTAAATTCAAACTTACATGAGAAGTAAAACGGTCGGTGTCATATTGTATCCCGAAACGTTAAAAGAACAGTCTTAAGTTTTTCCAATGTTTTTGTTTTAGGAATAAGAATGCCTCTTTTGCCAAAAACTCATTTAGACTATGACACAAAGCTTTGTCATTAATGACTATTGTCGAAAGCGAATAATTTCTATGTAAAATGACATTAGCAACATTATTTTTGCATAGTGTAAATTGTTACCTAGACGATGTAGGGGTGTGACGCGATGTCCACAGCATAATTGCATCCCGAGGGCTTTTCTCAAATGGAGTCGAGCCCGTAATAAGTGGAGAAGCTTTTCACCGACGCTTTTGATGGAAAAGTTCCGCTCGGAGAGTGTACCTCAATTAATATTTTTGCTATTTATTAGCTGCCACGCGAAAACTGAGCAGCACTTCCCGCTCAAAGGCGTACTACGCTGTTAAGACGCCGTGACCGGATATCATGTGTAATATGACATATTAATAAGAAACCCACTCTCAAGCCGTGTTCTGGTAGGGTTGTACTCTCTTGTAGTTGACTGCCCCGTTGATCGAATGGTTGTAAGCGTGGCTGATGAGCGAGAGGTCCTGGAGTCGATCCCTAGATCGACTACTTACTGGGTTTTTCGTAACTCATCATTCATAGTAGTAGCTCGAAGGCTGGATTTGTGGCTGGTGTACTTCAAACCTACAATAGGCTCAGCCCCTATTTCATAGTGGCAGGGAAAGGTTACTGACAAAATATACTCTTTTACCTGTATCTTCGGAAACTTTTTATACTCCAGGGTTCATAATGATTCATGCATTTAATGAATATCTTAAAGCATTAACCTTTATTTCCAAAACAAGGATGTAACACATACATATACATACATATGTATGTATAATGTAGGTATATACATATGTACGTGTCACGTAGATCGTTAAACTGTGACCTATATAATTACTCAAGCGTCTGTATTTTTAGTGTGTTCATTATGATACGTCCTTGGCGGCAAAAAAATATAATAACACTCGACTGTGTTGACAATGGAGAACACTTGCGACCTTGCGCTCCTTTGGCTAAGGCGGTCCGCACAGCGAACTCTACAGCCGTTTTTTTTTATCCCATACATATGTGCTTTATATTATTCATACTTATTATATCATTTTAAACTGTGACAAATTGTAAATTGAACGGTAGTTTGATGGAAGAGAAATACGAGAAATATTTTATAACTTTTATTAGAAAAAATGTATAAGCGCTTAATTAAATATCGTGAAATTCAACTGTAATTATAGCGGTTTGTATGAAAACATTAAATATAATTTGATCAGGCTGATATATTATTGTGATGTTGGGGTAAGCGTCACGACGTGTTCTGTCACTCATAAACGCCTGCCATATATCGCGCGTTTGCAATGCGTTGTGCGTAACGTCATTCGCGTTTTCAATATTGGATATTTGCGACCCTGAGCTCCTTCGCTTAGCGCTTGTAAGGCGTCACGTACACTGACCTAGATAAACGCAGATTTGATGAACTGTTAACGGTTACATTGATTAGAATAATCCCAGTGGATTATTTAAATTTGTATCTAATCATATTTTTTTATATTAATAATCCACTGTACTGTTAGCTAAGTTTCCTGGTTTGGTTCAAGTCATTAGACCGCTTGTTCTATTTTTATACTGTCTAACGTGCTGGAATTTTTTGCCGCTGCGTGAATATCCTACCGATTACGTAATAAAAAAGAGCAAAATACCCGTGTACAGTCAGCTTAATGTTCGACAGCCTTCTCGTGTCATCAAAACATCTCATTGTTACCGGCGCGCGATCGCCGCGAGCTTACTTAGTTAATGCTGTCGATACTGCGCTAACTGGACGAACACTATCGAAACTGACACACGAATTGATTCAATATTTATACCGCTATGTTGGTGATACTGTACCTTATGTATGTGAATCATATGTTATGTAATTGCTTTTAATGTACGATTTTAATTCGTAAAAATAAAAGTGTTTATAAAATTTAGTTTAGTTGAGGACGGTGTTTTGTGGTACAGTGGAAGAGGGCTATGTCTTGGAGTGCAACAGCAGACGTTGATGTGACGATGATCTTGCGTTATAAATAAAATCCTATCGTAGATAATCGAACTGGCTGGCCTCTTTATAGTACGCTCTGCCCAAGCAAGGGTTCATACCCTGGCCGCCTATAGGCAGTAGTGTAAGCAGTGCTAAAAACCCTGCTGTTCTATTACCAAATTGCATGCCCGCCGCGGGGATTATGAATAAAACCCTTCAGGGGAGGCCTATGTCCAGTAGTGGACAAAAACAGAATGATAATGATGATCTGATCCAGAACAGCACAGTCATATGGTGAGATATGAAAAATATTGAAATATCATTTGCAATGATTCTGAAGCCAGTACTTACACTATTTTAATTTAATGAGTATTCACGACAAGTGTTCCAACATATATTTGTAATTACTATTTTGTAACAATGTAAAATTCTTGTAACGTAACATCACGCCTGTCATCCCCGAAGAAGTAGGCAGAGGAGTGTAGCACACTTCCATGTTTCACCAGGTTGCATTTAAGTTCTATGGAAATAGGTGATGAGCATATTGCCATAAACTGGGCACAAATCCAGACTCCGTGTCCCTACTAGAAATTCTAAATAGGAAAAATCCAATAGTACCCGACCCGGAATTTGAACCCAGTACCTCCGGATCGGCAGTCGCGTTTGCAACCACTCGATCAACGCGGCAGTCGAGTTGTATAATCATCATAGAATAATAATCGAACAGACATTTTAGAGCATGAATATTATACAGTAAACAATATGAAGTATTATAATAATCGGACAGACATTGTATGGTAGTCTTAAAAAGTAATAATCTGTCGATTCGCTAAGGTTAATTAAGGCTAATGAAATCGTGAATCCACAATAGAAAATATTATCATCACATTCATCGGACGACCGCGGCGTTGGATGCGCGATTTTATACAGTTCCCAAACTTCATTGTTACAGTAATGCTATCTAGACTTTCTCCAGACAGAATCGTGTCTGTCTGACCGCGGACGAATTTATAAACGCTAACGCGCAGATCTTTTTGCGTCATTAAAGAGGTCAAAGTTTGTCTGTAGGTGTCGATATACCGGTATCTCGTTCGCCTGATTCACCTCCAGCAACCACATGTTCCTACTTAGTATAAAAGAAAGAAACTAAAATCAAAAACTGTTAAAGATGATTTCTAAGGTTATTCTTAGTTCGTCTCACGTGTTGTTCTGCGTTCAAATTATGTCAAATGCTTATGACAATTAGAATGGAAAAATATTTAAAAAAATGCGTTTTAAATTTATTTAAATTTCACTTATTGGCACGGTGAAGGAAAATTACATTACAAAGAAAACTGTCCAGTTTACAGTTTTCCATAATGTTTTCTAAGGCGTATGCAGTGTGCCAAATAACACTTGGCCAGCGTGGCAGACCATGGTTTTAATCAGTCTAATTCAGAGCGGAGACTCGTAGCCAATAGTAGAAAGACAAAAAGGTTTATGATGATGATAATGAACTTAATTTTCATTAAGATTTTTATTATTTATGAGACATGTAATATGACTAACCGGTGTTCGAAGTTGGAACAATTAATTATTTATATTTCTGATTTAAAGTAACCCATTGTATTATTGTATATGGCTCACAAAGAACAATGTGACAATTATCTTCGTGTATATCCTATTCTGCACAGTACATATCATATATACTCGTTGGCCATAAAATGTATCTACAGTTTATAATATTCTTCAATTTTTTTGTTACGTAATCAATCGCTTTTGTTAAAAGTTAAAGCTTTTAAAGTTCCAACTAAAGCTATGTAGGGTTACGTGAGTGTCAAAATCATACACTTAAATAAAAAAAAGGATATTTCAGACCCTCAATTGCAAATTTAAATTACCTTTTGTAAAAAAACGATTATGAATATATTATTAAACTAAAGCTCACGTTTAGCCTAACGCTATATAACTTTTTAAAAATAAAATGAAATAAAAAAGTAACTTAAACAATTTTTAAATGGCTACATTGTAAATTTCAATCGTTTTGCATCTAACTCTCTATAAAAAAAAGTTATGAATACATAAATAATTTAAAAAAGTATTAAAGCGTATTTAAACACATGCGTAATTAAATTATGTACCGGCCTAACCCACTTATGCTTTTCGGGATAGCCAGACTAGTTTCCCATATATCCAAGGCCTTCGCTAAAACATTATTTCATCAAAATACGAATATAACTCGCAAAAATATAAAATATTCTGTATCACAACTACCGCCGCAGTTCCGACAAGTAGCTAATTTTTGAAATTTGTCAAAACGAAAGTTTTAATGGCTTTCATTTCATACTGTTACAAGTTGTACGGAGAGTTATTACTTGAAAAAGGACGAATAGTGGACTTTAGAAAGTGGTTCGAAAGCTTCGGTACAGTGGGTACATTCTGTAGGGACTTGCGACTGTTTTACTTTATAATAAATATGTGTTTTAATTGGCAGGCGTTCTCGTCGCTAAGCGCCCGCCTAACAACGTCTCAAAATAGAACCTTACTGTAACCAAACATTCTTCTTTCTTTTTTTTAAAGGTTTTAAATTAATACTTAAAGTGTAACGATTGTAGTAGGTACCATTTTTGTATGTATGTGTTAGCGTTTAAATATGGTAGTAGTGGCACATACAACTGAGACGTTTCATATTAATCCTTAGGACTAAAAATTGATTTATGTTTGATATTGGAAATATTACTTTTAATGAACCGGTCTCTTTGTTAAATGGTTTGATTCCTAACCAGTGGCGTAACTAGGTAACCAAAGGCCGTGGCGCAAAAAATAAAGCAGGGCCCCAAATAAACTGTTTAAATTTTATCAATATAAGCCAAAACATAAATAGTTATATTTAAATATTTTAAAGGTGCAAAGCTACTTTATCATCTGATCTTTTCATGCACAGCAAGACCCGTCCAGGTTCTACAGGCAAAGAATTTAGGAATTTTGGAAAATCCAAAAGTGGCACGACTCATAATGCTCGTTTATTTTTTGATGAAATATAAATTATTAATTTAGCAAAACGAAAAATATTAAAACATTATTGACAATAAATCACCTAATTTTTATTTCAAACATCTCGCGGTATTTTCTTTATTCTCTGAACTAGGTATGTAGCGCTGCTGATCAGTACAGCGTGACGATGTACGTGAGCGTAAGTGAAATGTAATAAGAATATTAGCGTCAAACGACAATAAATTGAGAACAGATAAGTAATTGGGAAGACTAGTTCCACATTACATTTTAATTAGTTATAATTAAACGGCACTCAGATCACCATTTTCAATAGGGTTTTTACTCTCGATGGATCGAAATTTTTGGACTATTACGGAGTTTTTTAAGTTTCTATTACATAAAATCGATTTTTGAAAATTACAGAATTAATCTCCATTAAATTATCTGTACAATGGTATTGATTCATTCAAACTAACTTGATTCAGTGAACTAAATAAAGTATAATAATGACAATAGTTGCGGAAAAAGGGCGAAAAAAACTGTAGATCGTAAAGCACTATATTGCTTCGCATATTTATGGCACGACTCATATAGTCGTGCAATAAATATGTACTTGGATAAATTTGTAATGTATTGATCATCGTTGATATGATCAGCGACATCACTAACGGCGGTATCTTTAACTGCAGTAACTGTCGGATCATCGTCAGTAAACTTCTGAGTTCTGAGCCTGTACTAAAGAGGACATATTCACATTGTCTGAAATATTTAGACTGAAACTGCTTGTAGAAGGCTGACTAAAAAATTTATCAATTTTGGGTTTTTTTTGTCTGATGACTTCTCTTTCCCGACTTTGTTTGCGCTTAAACGCACGGCTGGGTTTCTTTTTTTTATCGTCTTTAACTTATTATGCCACTGACAACAGATTTATAATTGATATAGAACACCGCGTCATTTGGGGAATCCCGGTAAACATTTAATGTCGATTGTCGTTCAACACGATCGATAGATGGCAATAGTAAACCTGTACTATGATGTACTTAAGAGTAGTGTTTCGTTTTTCAAGTAATTAGTTAACCATAAAAAAATGAATATTAAAATGAGATAAAGTTATCTGTGAAATGTTTTTATTGCGTTAAAGTATTAATTAACTTAACGGATTACTTTCATCTTTTATATACCGTTTCCTTATTGCTTGTACCCGCTAAAAGTGACGGCAGATATGTCAAATTAGCAATACAATGCAATAGAAAGATTAGAGGAAAATTCCCTGCAAGTTTCAAAGGAGATGTCTGAGACTTGTTGGGAACTCCCTGTATTTTTTCAAATAAGTTTCCATGATTAAAGTTGGGTTACCGCAACCTGGTTTATTTATATTCCGAGGGTGGGAGAATTTTCAATAGTTCAATTTATAGTTTGTTGGTCAGGTTCCGAAGGCCCCCTGAGCTTGGAGGGGTATGTATGCTAAAATATTGTCATTATTATATTTTAAAGAGCTGAACATTTTTATGTCTCTGTCGTGATTAGTACCTACAAAACAAAATAGCAATATCAGACGTTTGTTAAAAAAAACAAAGAAGAATTAATATTGAGAGGAGTGCGGAGGGACTTTTACGTCAACACGATGCTTAAAATCACATTTCTTAATATACGTAATTAAATTTACGTATTACGTTACATATCGTTACATCCATCTATATTTAAATTTTTGGTATTCCAAATTCAAATTATTTAACACATTATAATTATATAACATACATACGTAGGTATACTTAATAAACGTTATGCGCTGGTATATTTCGTACTTTCACAGACTTTGGGATGAACCCCTTAGTCTATGGTAACCATAACTAAATCATTCTTCAGATAAAAAGAGAATCTTTAAAAATCTCAAAATATTGAGCAACCACTAGATACCTAAATCTAATTTTTAATACGTCACTATGTCACTTATCTATTGATAAAAGATTATCTTTAATTGTGCCACAGCCGGTACATCATTGACCTAATTTGATTACCCATAGACATATCCTCGGTAGTATAGTGGTAAGTATCCCCGCCTGTCACGCGGGAGACCGGGGTTCGATTCCCCGCCGGGGAGGATTTTTCACATTTTTTTTTATTTTTATCACACTTTGAAATGTAGTATGAAGGAATAACAATTATAAGGATAGTAATTGACATAACGTCGTTAAGTCAAATACGTATGTTTGTTTTAATACCACCAGCCAGGTTTCCTCCCAG
>DWJK01002082.1:0-15340 GCA_018248815.1 Croniades pieria auraria
GAGCGAACTCGTACTCGAACACATCGAGGCGCCGCAGTTGGCAGCAGAGCAAGAAGCGAACCTGCCGCAGCGGGCCCTCGCCGCGAGCCCGCCGCGGCGCGCCGGGGAGCAGGCCGCGGAATATGAGCTGCCCGTGAGTGGAGCCGATTTGTGAATCGGCTATCTAACAAACAGAAAATGGGGCTATAAAGGTTTCGTGGGCGTTCATCACCACCATCATCGCCCGCCCGTCTCCGGACAGATTGACTTTATTGGCTCGTGCTGAAGCCTGTTCCCGAACATTATCGTATTTAACAGTGTCTACGTTTCCTTTATATCTATCTTATTAGTGTAATTGATTGATTGGGGATTTCAATTGATGGTGTTGAATCTTCTTACCTGCTACTAGCCTTGTTTAACTCGACGACATAGTATCTGTTTGACAAACTGTACGGCCGAGCAAGATCGATGTCGAGGAAACTAGTTACCATTATATTGAAGCGGTCCGCGAGCCCCGCGCTATACTTACATGTAGTTTGCCAATTTGTTTTACCTATTATTAGTACAATAAAAAAATGGTTCAATAAGTTATTTAATTATGGTACTTGGTGGTGCCGTTTCATTGCATTCGATGGACATTATATCATGTATGTCAATGGCGATTTTTTTGTTATACTTTCTCGCACAACTGCGCTTTAATACGTTTGTTACACAGATATTCATTAATTACTGTTTATTATATACTTTTTACAATCTTTCTGTATTTTTTTACAGCCAAAGAGATCACGTCACTGTGGTGAAACTTCTTACAGCCAAAGTCAAGCAATTGTCGAGGACACGATCCTGAGTTACGGTATCTGCCACGTTTACTGTCTCTTCTCTATATATGTAGTCTTGGTACATAATTGCAACCTTAAACTCTATCTTTCTCCTTGGCTTTTAATATAATCGATATTATATTTAAATTCTAGAAGCCACCAAAGAAAACATCCCCGACAACATTCCGCACCAGTTCCAACAGCAGTCGCAGCACACCGAACGAGATCTCACGAGCATGTTGCAAGAGGCGGGATTAGCTGATTTGCCCACTGATAAACGAATGGAGACGCAAGATCCGGAGACTCCTAGTCCTAAGAAAATATTACAACAGAGGGCTTTTAGAAACGGAAGCGGCAGTTCTGACACACCCCTAGGCAGCTTAGACAGAACCAAAGTATCGCTGGGCGACACAGACAGGACGACGGAGTCGAAGCAGTTTATACGGTAAATTAATAGAAACGTTTATTTTAATTGATGTGCTTTAAATTTTGTATTCCATTAGCTAACGAACTAACTGAAGTACAGATGACAGCGATGATATCTAGATGGCAGCACTATCGCTTAAATGTCGACAGAATTCTTTTGAACTAATCGTTGTTAACAAACTGTCGAGCAGAAATAAGTTTTAAATAAACCTGGTTCGGTTATACAGTTTCTTGTAATTTTGTAGCAATCAATGGGGAACAGAAGGCACTATGATAAAAATTCTACATTGTCTGAAAGATGAAACGAAGCCTTTGAACATCGCTAATCTCCTGAGCCAGGGGCCCGAGCTGCCCGGCCACGGCCGGCTCGTCGCAGCGCGCTGCTTCACGTCCATATTGAGTGAGTGCTAATATAATATAAAGTACTTTGCTACGGTCCTCAACTTTGCAACGCAGCGTGTCCACAGGTTCTCAACTCGGTGCTTTAAGCTCTCATGTGCTTGTGACATCAGATGTAACGTTTTAATAATGGAATCATATTTTGTTTTTTATTTACAATTAGAGTCTAGGCAGGTCGGTAGACTGGACATGAGCCTGTCCAATAGTACGTTACTTACTAGTACTAGTCACTTCTGAGAATAAATCATCATGAGTGATTCTCAACGATTATCTGTATCGATGACAGGTGACATCTTTAGATCGAAACAGTGATTGTTTGAACGGCAATGACTTTGCGGTTGGACTGATTTAAAGGCACCGCACTGGACAGCCGTATGTACACATGTTCTACCCATGAAATGTGTATCGGCGACGGTGACCTCGCATGTCGCTCGCTCTAACACCGGGTTAATAATTCTCTTTGCATAAAAATGTATAATTTTCCAAAATTAACAAATGTGTATTTCTCAATCCGTTTTAATAAATAACCGTGTCTTTGGCTTCACTACGATTCATTCATCTTTGATTAAATTTCTGTTTTTCTATTACGTGATTTTTCAGAGCTAAAACAACACGGTTTTGTTAATATCATCAAAGACCCAAATACATTGGAGATCCGAGATATTACTTTGGGGCCCAAGTTCGAGCAAGTTGCCTGATGTTGCCGTTACCTGATGGTGTTTCTTGATTTTATTTTATTACACAATTGTAATTGTATTTTTCATTATAGTTCTCATTTTAAATAAAGATTTATGTTTATCGTAATATCATCTTTTTTCTTCTTTGTACAGAAATGAAACAAGTGCTTGATATGAACAATTTATTTGAGTAATTTGTATATAATGATATGATTTCTGTACAACTTTAGACGAGTCATCAACTAGATTCAAGTCAACTAGATATTTTTATGAGTATCTTATCTTATACTTAGGTAGTGGCTTAATAATTTACAACATTCTTATAGCGTGAATCGAAGCTGTACAGTAATGGTTGACTTAAAACAATTATAGTTTTACATATTATTCGCTAATCTTAATTTACATAAAACTACACAAGTACACTATCATAGAATTGGAATATTATTAACACTAGTAGTAAACTTACGAGTACCTCAGCGGGCGATATCTTTATACAATTATTTAAGAAGGAAACAATAATAATAGAAGCTAAACGATTTTTCCCTACATTGGTAAGCATATCACTATGTCTTTAAATTTATACAAAATCAGTCTCCTACTATATTTGTAGCCCAACGCTGTACGAAAATGTTTATCTATAGATCAACTAACGTTCAAATACTCTTATAACTCAAAGGCAGTCGTGCGCTTCCGCTTTAGGACGTTCGACACTGGACGATTGACAGAATGTTGATAACGGTAAGGATACGCATAAATAATATCTATCTGCTGCCGCATCTACTGACCGCCACGTGGAATATTACTCCCTATGACGAAGACGGTACTGCGACCCCTAAGGTTACGTCAGAAACAACCCAAACACACCTCAATGTTCACAGCCTTACTACAGTCGTTCATGCTCTCACTCACATTAAGTTACAGTCTAGCCAATCGGCTTAGGAATGAAAATTTATTACGTAAATAGCTACCATATTTGCACGATTTCATTTATTGACTGTACATTATATAAATACATGGGAGGATAAAAGTAATTCATATATAAAGTTTATAATTATTAAAAGGCTCCACCGTAATGATAGAAAAAAAAACAATTCGACATACAATAATGCACGATTATAAATTTCATTAATATTTTATCCTACATTATCTGTACCAAAAATTTATAGTTACCGAGTAAATTAGGTGTTGATAAGTTATTTGAAATAATATTATATATTTTTATCTTAAAAGTATTTTAATAGTATTTGCAGCCAATTGCATAGCTCGCTGCACTTACTGGAAGCTTAATGATTACCGCCAAATGTGACATTATCACAGTTTCCACACTTGGGCGTCTATCTACATCCTTACGGCTTCTACTATGGTAACACCTTACAGAGCAGTGTCTTACAGTTGTGTCGCCGAGTAATAGCTATTAATCACCATTCCATTTAAAACAAACGCAAAATAAAGAATCAAAAATGAGGGACGCGCCTATTTCAACGATTTAGTAATTAAATTAATAAAATTTGGACTATGAAAAGACCGTCTACTCATTTTCGTCCTTTATATATATTTTTTAAATATAACCGAAATCCTAACAAATCTATCGCCGTTAGATATACCAGAGGAATGCTTTGGATATATTTGGGTGTATTGATTATTAGCTCATAATGACGCTATCGATTTACATAAATAAAGCAAGGATAATATAACACATTTGTTTCCGGACAGTCGACTTCGACCGTCGAATCGCAGGCACCATTGAGAGAGAAAAGGGAAAAAGAAATGGGTAGCTACATATACAAGTAAAAAATAGACTTCGAGTCTCTGTAGTAACTAACAAGGAGCATAAACTTTTAGATTTCCTTAAGTAATCCAGCGGTCGAATTCAATGCCCGGGACATCGTTCCAAAAGCACGTCAGTGCGACAGCGATACAGTTCTCGGCGATCGAGTCCAACGGAAGCGTGACATCGTCGCAGGTCGATTTACTAACGCGACTTTGCGGATCGGAGCCACGTAAAATAACCCACGCAAAGACGATCCGCATTCGGCGAAACCTCACGACGACATCCTCACCGCTGCAGCGCGGCGCCCGAGCCCGGCGGCGGGCGACGGCCTCACGGCGCGAGGGAGTCGCGAAACTCGTCGGGCGCGTCGTCGCCGCCGTCGGCGTAGTGCATGCTCTCGAAGTACTGCTGCGGGCGGCCCGCCCACAGCGAGTCGGCGGCCGAGCGCAGCGACTGCAGCGCGTCGTCCTCGTACAGGATGGAGCGGCTGAGCTCCAGCGCCAGATTGTGCGGCAGCGGGCGCAGGCGCGGCACGTGCGGCGCGTGCGGCCCGTGCGGCGCGTGCGGCCCGTGCGGCAGCAGCGGCGCCAGGCGAGCCGCGCGCCGCACGTACTCCGCCAGCGCCGCCTCGCCCGCCCCCGCCACCTGCGCGCCGCCCGCCCTCGCCTCCTCCGCGCCGCCCGCCCCCGCCACCTCCGCACCGTCCGCCTGCCGACACCACACCCGTTAGCTCTGCGGCCGCACGCGACCGATATCGATTATTATATTCACCCCTTCCCGTAAGGTTAATCGGACGTCAGGACACGAGCCCGATGCGAAGGCCCAGTACGAGGCCCCCTATGAGCCCGATCGAATTCGGTCAGGAACTCGTATGCTTGCATATTATTCTTAATACAGGAATCGTAACGTTTCGTGATAGAGTTTATATTTTGGTTTTCCTCTCGTATCATCTCTTTCGGGCAGATCCATATGAATATGATCTTCTCCCACACAACTTTATAGAATGTAACACATCTACGCCTTGTAAAACATAGTAAATTTTATATTAACAAAACATCTATTCACTTACGAAATTAATTCAGCACAACCGGGTATTCGCTTACGTAATCCCGCAACGAATTATGTGACGAAAGATTAAGATAAAGCAAATGTTATCTTAACTCAACAAAGGGATGGGAGAACTCAAACATTGATAACATTCAGTGGTCAGTGCTGGCGACGGTCAACACTTCTATCATTCTTAACGAAACACTTTTGTTATAGTGTATTTATATATATCTTAGTGTATTTTTTATTACTAGCCAATCTATAAACACTGGATCGATTAAATTAATTCATAAAATTTATTATGTAAAATAAATTTTATGAATTAATTTAATCGTACAACATGATTAGTCCGTAGGTCGAGTGATTGCAAGTGCGACTGCTGATCGCGAGGTTCTGGGTTCGAATCCCGGATCGACTACTATTAGATTTTTCTAACTTGGAATTTCTTTCTAGTTAAAATTTCCAGTAGTGGCTCGGAGTCCAGATTTGTGTCCGATGTGTGGCAGTATGCTTACCCCGTATTCCATAGTGGGACGTAAACGTAACTGGTAAAACGTGGAACCGATCTACACTCCTCTGTCTACCTCTTCGAAGATAACAGACGTGATTTTACGTGTTACTGTTTTACATATTAGTTTCTGTATGATTGCACGCCCAATAGACAAATAAATCTTGCGAATACTTACTTTTTAAAACCGGATTGTCTATTTTTATTTCTACTGTTTCTACAGTGTAATATTCTTTTTGCTGTCGCATTATCAAAATTCACGCTGTGCCTTTCTGTATCGAAATACCAAATGCTACGAGTGATTCCAGAATATTCCAAGAGTGCAATCAGCCAAGTGATATTCCATTATATGTTCATACGTGACCAGCCAATCGATTTGCCGTTATGCCACTATGTCAAAATTAAAAACCAAAAGAAAACCACACAAAACGAAACGAAACAAAAAGGAACGCAATAAAAACTAGTCTACATGTGAGTGTAATATCTAATTACTTGCATACAAATGATCTGTGAAATTATTACAGCACGTGTGTTTACGAACGTCGTAACACTTACCCTTCACTGCGTCCGTTTGCACAATCACATAAATATTCATAATGTTCATGACTTATTCGTCTAAATACAATCGATAACTAATTTGGTCAACAACAATAAATTAAACAATGCTTTAACACCATACAAATCGAGACATTACATAAAAGCGTATCAAATGTTTATATTACAGTATTGTAGATTATTAATTTTATGAACAAAGGGAAATTCTTTTACAATTGTGTAAAAAATTTTACATAATAAAATAACAGCAAGGAATTACAACAGAATCTATTAGCAAGTAAACATTTCTTTAGCATAATCATAAATTGCTGCGTAAAGGTACTCAAATTGTCTAACTGAACTATATTTTTCATTTAAAAATAATATATCATGTTAAGAATTAGACATACTTTCGGCAATATAACGTTAAATATATATCTCTTCTGTCCCGTACGCAACAAATTTTACAATATAATGTGTCTAAGGTCTTACAACATATGATAACAAACAAATCTGGATGACATCCACTAATACAATAATCACATGTACATTTAATTAAATTCCATTACGATGGACAATTATTGAACTAATTAAATTAAATAGTCACATGTGGTTCAAGTTCTCTTATTAAAATTGTATTTCAACTTACAAGCGATTTCAATAACAAAAATACAAATTCATCGAAGCCATGTACAAATACCATCCTTTGTGGTATAAATTCAGATATAAAAATTGGCCTATAAACGTGCCATATCTTTAATAGGTTCATATGTTGGTAGTGCTTATTAGAATAACTTGTAAGGGTATTGTTAGGTATAAAAAGCCTCTAACCAGATTTCAATTGTGCGATGGTTATTAACAATTTTGAGACAAATCAAATTCCAAAAAACCTTCTGCAGGAATTAATTAAAATATTTCATTAGTGACATGCTTATCTAGCTACGCCTAGGGCTCGGGCTGAACGGGGTTAGTCTACGCGGTAGTAATGATACTGAAACTACGATTAGATGGGGTAAATGAAAATTAATAAATAATAGTTAATCAATTAATAAAATAAAAAAGAAAACCGAAAAGAAAACATGAAAACAAAACTTACGATCGACATAATGGCATGTGCGGTACGCGGGCGGCTCGCGGGCGGGCGGCGGGCCCAGAGCGACTAGGGGCGGCACGGAACAGTTAATGGGCGGGGGAGTCACTGGGCGGGTGCACTGTCACACGGTGGGTTCGTATTAGCACTCGGGACACGGTTAGTCGGGGCTCGCGGCTACGAGTCCTTGAAGGTGAACCATGCGGTCCAGAAGGGTCGGGAGCGCACCTTGTTGTCGAAGGCGGGCGGCGAGCGGCGCACGGGCACGGCCGAGCGCTCCTTGCGGGCGGGCGGCGCGGCGGGCGGCGCGGCGGGCGGCGCGGCGGGCGGCGCGGGCGACGAGCGGCTGCGCGCGGAGGCGGCCGAGCGCACGGAGCGCGCCGAGTGAGCGGAGGGCGGGCGCGGCGGCGCGGCGGGGGCGGGCGGGCGCGGCGCCAGCGCCTTGTGCAGCGGGATCCTGCTGGGGCGGCGGCGCGGCGCGTGCTCGGGCAGCGCCAGCGGCTGCAGGTGCCGCATGGAGCGGTGCTCGCGCGGCAGACTGTCCACGCTGGCGGAGCGCGGCTGGGCGCCGCCCTCCAGCTGCCGCAGGCGCGCTCGAGCGCCCTCTAGCTCTATGCTCTTCTCCTCCAACTGTAACGGTGACGATCATTATTGTGAGGTTGTTTTATTCTACGCGGTGAAACGCTGATTTCATTGTTTGGTGTATGTAGAAGAAAATTATCCCGCTCTAGTTGGTTAATCATTTCGAGAATTATTCTAGTTGTGGACGCAAACCCTAGTATCGGTCGGAAGCGACACTGTAAAACCCACGATGTTTACCCGTCAAACTTATATCGCACCTTAAACTACGTCGATTAACGACGAGTCCACAGATTTTACAATAATTCCAGTTGCATTTTAAACGGCCGTATCAAAATCAAGCACGATACGAATCGCCAAGCGCTACACAACTCATGTTGACATTCTAGTTACGCCGCGCTGTGGGCGTCGCCTACGATGATAATTAACAATCTATTTACATATATTATGATTAGTCACATTGCCTTCGTTGCTCAGATTAACGTCAAATTAAATTACAAGTGAATTGTGGAATTAACAGATCAGGTTGGTTGCATCACGCCACGCCGGTTACGTTTCAAAGTAAAAGAAAAACCAACGCTCATTAAATATTAAATATTAGCCTATTAAAATATAAGCCTGTCACTGTTCAAACCTATCAGTATTACTTGTGTATTTGTATCCGAAATTCTGCCAATACAAATCTTTGTTATTAAACTCATGCCATACAAAAAACTTAAATTTTTTATCCACATAAAAACCAGTAATCTACTTTTTATGGATTCAACCTACCTAAACAACTGACGACAGAAATAGTCATTGCATATACTGTTCCAAATGTATACTGAACCCTGTTTACAAACCAGCGATATATAATCTAAAATACTGTACTTTAGCCATTTAACATGTCTATGATAAACACATTTTCGGACACCGGCCATACTTGTAGTATAAAAATAATGTCCATAGGTATGTACTAAAAAATTCTCTAAGGTGTGTGAAGTCTGCCAACCCGCACTTGGCCAGCGTGGCAGACTATGGCCTTAACACTCTTATTATGAGAGGAGACCCGTGTTCCCACTGTGGAATACGGGACTCCTCGGGTGAAACATGTTTAATTTATAACTCACTCTAAACTTAAGATCCTCGTTGATGTCGTTGGCGCGCTCGAGCCGCTCCAGCAGCAGCGAGCGTTGGCTGGCCGCGTGCCTCAACTGCTCGCTGAACATCTGGAAACCAATAACACGTTCCACCATCAGATTGTACTCAAGTAATAATAAATTTCAATGAAGATGTACCTAACCAAAGTGAATTTGGCTAACATCAAGCAGAGAATCTTAAAACATTACAGTAAGTCGTGTAAATTTTGTGGCAATAGAAAAAAAATTTGGCAAAGAAATCTCAGTAACATTCAGCTAATTGGCTTTATCAGGAGCATCCATCGTTTCCGAAACGTTTTCTCATAAATACTATTTGTAATACAAATCGTTTTTTCATATAAAAAGCAGAAAGCACAGGGAATTTGATAAACTCTTATAAGTTTACGAAATCTTTAACTCATGAGAAAATTCAAATCAAAGCATGTATTTTTACAAAGAATCTAATTCAATAAATGTCAAACGCAAACGATATTCAACATTCTCTATTCTATTATGAAGTTAATATTGAAGACACTTCACACAAGAGAGACTTGTTATGCAGATTACATTCACCACTCAAAGGGCAGAGAGCTCAAGTGGCAAGGACGGCATGTGAGATTATTGGGAAATATATCTCTAAACACACACCATCTGCTCTCCAAAGGATAGTTAAATATGTTTTTCAACGATTTAACAGCAACGGTTGAACGGTCTCGGCCACAGTCCATTACCTTTATTATTATTGTTCCGCATAATTTTGGCGTTTCCGCGATTATGTCACCGCGCTAGATGTCGCCTCGTTAGAGAGTACGTAGTGTAACGAGCACCGTTTTGCCGCCGCTGATGGAGAGTCGCACGGACATCGCCCGCCATTACTTCATTCGACTCTTTCAGCGATTAAGAACGACCGGGACGAAAAGAACAAAACAATATATTGACCGCGTTTTACAAACACTCTTGTTGCGCAACGTTTCGGAGAGCATTGAAAGTTGATAGGGTAAAGAAACGGATTGATATTTATTTATTGGATCGACGACATAAGGGACAGTGTTCACAATTTAGGATTTAATCAGACCTTGTTTATGTGATCGAACTGCTCTCACAATTACAGGCAATTACGTCATGCATAAAGATGTGTAAAATATAAAAAATAAGTTTAAAGATAGTATGAGATTGCATTGCAGTCAATTTACACCAGATTAATACACGAGATGATTAATATCGAGATGTGAGTTACAGACCGCTGCGGAGGTATATTCAGTATTTTCATGCGGAATCGATCTGTTATATACATCGTGGCGGAAACGATCGAATTTCCTTGATTATATCGTGTAACAGATGACTCGCAACAATAGCGATCTCGGACCATAATAAATCTTGTTAAAGAAGATCGTTTTGCGAACATTGCGCCCGAGGATAATGGGATGA
The DNA here is from genome assembly GCA_018248815.1 of Croniades pieria auraria. Lineage (NCBI taxonomy): Eukaryota > Metazoa > Arthropoda > Insecta > Lepidoptera > Hesperiidae > Croniades > Croniades pieria. The sequence goes on from DWJK01002082.1 coordinate 10,375, forward strand.
GCACCGCGGTGCGAGATGATTGTCCATTGGGTAACTCTTGTTTGTTCTAGATAGAGATGTATCGACATTTACTAGTTCATCGAGCTTGCGAGTGACTTCACAATTTGAACAATGCGTCTTGTTTTGAACGATGTGTTTATCCAGCCGATGACGAAATTAACAATGGACAGCCGTCCGCTAATACAGGAATGTAATTAAAGAGAGACCGAGAAAGAAATAGAAAATAGTGATCGGGTTCTAAAACTGGATTGGATATAGGAATTAATTTTTTCATACGTTTATCTCGGTCGAATATTTTTTCATTGTTATTTGGGAATTGCAATTAAAATATATTACGTAATGTAACGAATGTTGCTGGATTGACCATGCGACAGTACAAACCTGATTTTGAACGGTGGAGATGAGCAATTGTCGCTGAAGTTCGACGGGATTACTCTCGAGGAGAATCGCAGCGATCTTCTTTGATTCAGGTTTGGAGACGCGAGGTGGGCGCGCAGGTGTGTCCAGTGTAGCATCCAGTCGACCCAATGGAGTGTGGCCGGTTGCCGGGCTGCTGGCCACTGCCGCCTCCAGCTGAGCCGCGCGCGTCAGTAGCTCATCACGCTCCTCCCGCAACCGCGCCACGTCCGTGCATTCAATACACGCTGTAGATAACGCCCTCGCGAAAGACTCCTCGGCCGTGTGATCATCTCCCGAATGTCGCTCGTCCAGTTCACCTCGCAACAGCTCCGCCTCGTCTCGTAATCGGACCCCCTTTCTTTGGATAACGTCCAGCAGTGCCCATAGCTCGTCCTCGAGCGGTCGCGACCTGGAGGCGGAGGCTGAGGCGGATGCGGAGGAGGAGTGGGCATCCTTCCCGCAAGAGGTCTCGGTGCTGAAGCCGGAGTCTTGCACGCTGGGCTGCGGCTTGGCGCGCGCGGCGTCCCCGCCGGCGGCGGCCAGCTTGCGGCGCACGCGCACGCCGGGCTCCCAGTCGCGCCGCGCGCCGCTGGCCGGTGTGGACGGCGCCATCTTAGAGCGCAGGTTCGGGAACGTCTCGATAACGAGATCGCGGAACTCGAGTAAGGCCCCGACCTCATTCTGGAGTTCCTGTAATGTGATATTAAAGCGTGATATAAAACTTGTAGCGTTAGTTTATTTGTCACTACCATTTTATAAAGATTCAACATAATTGCAACAAAATGAAAATCCATGCTATGCAGTCTAAAGAATGCGGCAGTATTTTTGAACATCAGCCAAAGGTTATTATTTAGTCACAATATGAGTCACGTTACATAAGAATTCCTTGAACCCTAGCGTTTTATTTGTAGTAATAGGTTAAAATCGAACAATTCTCATGGGTGTCATAGAAGCTCAAAGTAATGAAAACTAATGTAACCTAGGTATGTAAGTATGCATGAATTATGTAATAGAACGGAACGTGCATACAAAAATTTTATAAAAATGACCGGTACGAACCTGTAACGCTACGAGGGACTTAGCCTGCTCCGAGATGAGGTAGTGGAAGGGCCCGGGCGGCGAGCGCAGCTGCATGCACTCCATGCCCGAGCCGCCCGAGCCGCCGCTGGCGCTGTCCGCACCGCCCGTCTGCGCAACAAACACAATATTCACATTTAATATATATATTTTTAAAACAAAACAATACCTATATTACTCACGAAACAATTATTTAATTTTACTATTAAATGTTTTGTGAGTATTTATACACATGATTATATATGTACCGGCTGAACTCACGTACGTTTCGGACCTCGTACAGGTCCGAAACTAGTCGGGCCATCCCGAAAAACGTACGTGAGTTAAGCCGGAACATTTTTAATTATTTAATTCATATATAAAACAAAGGTTCTCGCGATGCCTCAGTGAAAAGTTATTTATTACGTAACACCTATTAGTTATTGAAATATCATATAATAATTCAATCAATCGAATCATTAGAATAATCATGGAATAAAATAAAGATGAAATCAATTAACCACGAAGTCATTTAAAACGATTTACATAAACGATGACTGCAGTGCCTATACGCGTAAGTTTTATTCAAAATCTACATTCTACAGCCGTCGCTCTGCCGCTGAATTCTCCTACAACGCTACGAGGGGAGTTCAAGTGGAGTACTCTGTCATTCACATAACAAATAAAGTAATCAACTGAACTATTAATATAAGCGGTTGAAAACAATGAACGACAATGTGTTCGATGGGAACGCAAGTAGAGAACATGCACCACACAAAAATGTTTTGTTTCACTTAACCCTTTTAACTGTTCGTGTAAGGGTAATTGTTATGATCAAATGCACGTGTTCGTTTTAAGTAAATGAAAAGCATTTTATCGAATGCGGTTTCTATTACTATTACAACATAGTCACGCCAGGTTGCTGACGGGGTAGGCGGAGAGCACCGCATTGCAAACCTTACGAACTTTACGTGCCTCTTTTGTGTTAATCTTTTTCCTTTTACACGCACGTCCATTTCGAAGGCTTGACTCTCAGTACCTAACTTGTTACCTAAGTTAATAACTTTGATGTATTTGTAATAAATGTCCCAGTAAATCTGTGCACGCAATAAATCAATATCGATTATGTTAATTATAATGCCAATATTACATATAAATGAAGGCCTTAGTACATAAACAAAATCGTTTCTAATACTTGCCCAGAAGCAAAATAACATAAGAATTTTATTTAAACTTTACAAGCCTAATGTCAATCATAATGACTGTATATTGATTCGAGTAGACAGGCCTCAAAATGCTCTCTGATCCATAGTCGGAGAGTCTGTGCTCCACTGACATATAAATTAGTATTTTAATTCATTTAAAAACATTCATTATGAAACAGAGTTGTATAAAGCCCTAGATTTTAATAAAATCAGTGAATGTGACACATTAAAGAGATGACGTAAGAAATTTGTTTACGCATAAACGTGGGTAGACGTGAAAACAGTCATTTTACTATGTTAAATAGCTTCTATAGCAGCCATGTCAGGTCCTATCAAGGAAAGATTTGACCTAATGAAGCATTAAAAGTTTTACTTGTGGCCTACAATGAATTAGTAAAGCATCTGTCATATTGACGAGTCTATGTCTTATAAAATAGTAATTAAGTAGCGTTCGCTACGCGTTATGTACGCGACAGAGGTCTAAGTAACTTTTAGACATTTCCGTCTATTTGTTCCTGACGTAAACATTAATAAACTGATTGTAACAAAATTTGCTTCAGAGGTAACTTAATACCGGGTTCAAGTTATAGGGCACCTCATGACGGGAACATTTTAATTTCCCTAGTAGCGCAAGCGAGCTGCTATGTCACTGCTGCCTGCTCGTTTGTAACTAAAGGATAAATACATATATATCATTGAACTTATCATCATCATTTGGGTTGATTGTTAGAGAGTTCTATTTGGCATGTGTAAACAACAAAAAATATATAAAAATCGTAGTGAGTGCATACAGGAGATTGTCACATTGGTGATGCAGACTGTGCAGCCATCTCATACGAGTTCACGCTGGTCACCTGTAATGGATATTATCTTGTACAAGCGCACCGGGGCGTAAGAACAAAATAATGTCACCGTGCTGTTAGGCATAAAATTGCGTTACGTTCGACCGCCCTGCGCCCGGACACGGCCGCTCCTACTGCCTCGCGACCATTGTGTCGTTTTTGCATTACGAAAACGCTTTTTGTGTGTACCACTTATTTAAGTTATCGAAATGATTTGGCTCGTTTCCTTTACAACAAAACAAAAATGGATAACTTGACTTCCGTAGTTTTTTACTCAGTTGCGGAGACCTTTTCTCGTTACCATAATCGATACGGTTTTAAAATAAATTTATGACATCTTCACAGTTAATAAATGGAAGCAACCCAGTAACATAAAAACACAGGAAAATGAAATAGAAGTGACTGAATATTTTACTGTATTGATTCATTCAATCTATGGGCAATCTTTCAAAATATGCATACAAAAGGCATAATTTTTATAGCACAAAGATACTTTGATTTCCAACATTGGTACGACAGAACTCTGGCACGAGTCCAAGAGAAATTGACGGCGCTTAAAAAATTCAAAGCCGCGAATGAAATCTTAAAACACAAATATAACCATTCACTGCGGATATTTCCGCCGCTATTTAAGCGGAAGATTGACGCCGATGTTTATGTGGCGTGCTCTTGATGCGAATTAATCAAAGTTGTTCACGAGATATTATAATTGCCATCACATTAGCGAAGTGTTGGCGATCTCTATCAAGAGCGCATTACTGTGTCTAATTAATGAAACATATTTATTTAACTGGAACACAAGCTATGGGAAGTTGAACGAAGTTCAAATATCAGTATCGGATTAAAATCACACATTGAACAGCTTTCAATTACATCAAATATGCGAAATGCTAACTAAGAATTCAAATCCCCAAATATGAACGCAATTTACCATTCCCAATGCTATGTTTTTCAGTGATAACTAAATATGATGATCACTTCAGTGATAACTTCTATGATAACTAAATTTAGTATAGTTTTTTATATCGTGCTTGTATAAAAGACTAACACTTTTACCTAACATAACAGTCGAAGATAAACTGTATGCTCAAGGAGGTAAATATTGACCGGGTAAAGTTGCGTAGATAAATCAAATACCAACAGTACTTTATTCTCACTCTCTAAACATACATATGTACATATTTATCTTATAGTGACTAGCAGCGACTTCGTTCATATTGAATACACTTAAATGAAAGTAAGCATGTTAAATAATGATATGGATCGTCTCTGTCTTAGATGGTGTCCATTATTGTGTATTCATTTAGAAGCCAAAACACGTCCCAATCGTTAAGAAATTTCAGCGCTATGCGCGTCCAAAGACAGACGAAAACTGGAAAAACGCATATTGGGTTGAGTTTGGGAAAAAGTATTCCTAACGAAATCATTAATAGTAACTCCAAAATTATTTATATAGATATATAT
>DWJK01002083.1:0-15334 GCA_018248815.1 Croniades pieria auraria
GGGCGTGTTCAGCGACTGCTCTAGTCTCTATGTTGCGTCGAGTTTCTCCAATGTAACTCCTGCCACGGTCGCAAGGTATCATGTATACGCCCGGTACGTTTATCGGATCTGTGTCGTCAGGTGAACGTAGAAAGGCCCTCAGTTGAGACGGAAAGCGGAATATCGTCCTAATGCCATATTTCGACCGCAACAGGTGTCCGATTTTATCCGTTACTCCTCTAATGTAGGGCAAGTAGGCTGGTAATCGTTTCACGCTCACCGTTCGTCGCTTTGAGTAGCCATCCACCAACCGAAGACTTTGTCTCCAAGAGTAGCTATTGACTTCCAATACGGTTCTCACGTGGTTTAATTCGGAGTTTACATACTGAAAGTCACACAGATTCAAAGCACGGTTGATGAGTGTTCTAGGCACTGAAGAGAAATGGGATGGGTGATGGTGTGAGTCAGCCTGCACGACCGGTCTGTCTGTGTCGGCTTCCGGTGAGTCTTTTTTTCTTCATCTACTGGGTTGACTCTCTATTGCATTTAGCCATAAACTGAGTTCACTACGAGATGATTATGTTTTATTATATATATATATATTATTTATAAGTTTGAAATATAAATACATTTATGATATATGAAATAGGTAGATATTGAATAACAGTGTCGTTTCTTTGCATTAGTGTAAGAAGTAGATAAGGGGTAGCGAAATTTTTATACTTTTTTGTGAGGAAAGTGGCGGGAAATAGCTGTTGCGACAAACAAATAATGGAATAACATTTATAACAAGTCTCTAGGTCTACTACAAAGGTAAGTTAACTGATGAATGTAGAAAAATCAGGCTGGGTATGTACGGATAGAGATACATATTTGGCAGTCGATATCCTACTGCTCACCGCTTACGGAACCTGGTGTGATGGTCTAACGGCGTAAGTAAATCCAGTTTATTTCGGTTTTTAATAAGGCCGTCCTTTTCGACCTCGGAAATGTAAGGATAGGAAGGATTGTTAACGTCGGTTAATTCAGCTAAACAGGGACTGCAGAAATTGATAGTATTAGCATCAGTAGCCCGGCTAGTACATGTTAGTATGAGTTCGGTTAGTATTATTATATGTATCTTATTCTATGTTGTACACAGACGCGTTGATACTCCTGAGTAGTACGCTTGTATTCGGTAAACCGATATACACGAACACTTACAAGAAAACACGAACGCCCGAAAGGAAACACGAGTATCTGCTATGAAACATGAACAGCTTACAGGAATCACGAACATTTACAAGGGAACACGAAAGCGTACAAAGAGACGAAACAGTGTTAAGCACATCACAGCACGACATATTGATGTTAGTATCAAATACGATCATTAAATTGACAACGTGGTAGTAGATTTCTTCGAAAGAGAAGATTTGAGAAGAGAAGTGCTGATCACCGCTGACCAGGTTGAACATTGAAGACATGGAAGTGCTGTCAGATGAGAACAAGTCGTGTAGGTGAAATGTTAGCGAAAAAGTGTCGGATTTATGGTAATTACATTATTTCATGACTACGCTTAATCCTTGACAGGGAAGGCAGAGAGCACCAAGTACGAACCATGTGTCTAACCTTGCAGAATTTTCAAATATAATTATGACTAGATTAATTTAAATTTATCAATTGTTTGGTTGATGTATAAATTGAATGGAAATATCGACAAAGGCGACGATCGGAATCTTTACGGTTTAAGTGTCCGACGCGCGGGATGGACTGTGGTAATTAATGAGCTAAATAATGGCAAGACAAGAGATAAGCTTTCATTATGTCATGTAAAGAACGGTATTAACAATTAATATTTATATATCATCACGTCAGGTCCATCGCGTGGTAGGTAGTGAACGTCGAGTACCAACTATCTCTATTCTTACAGAATCGATGTGCTTTTTCTACGTTCATTACTTTCTTATGATATCATGAAGCACATAATAACTTTGATATGTGCTAGTTAATTTAATATTCATGAGAGACTGACTTCGGCTATGGATTTCGCTACTAAAAAGAAGACGAAAGTCCTCAAATATGTTCCTCGTACGACGAAATTAATTTCGTAGGGCAAACACATGTGCGCTGCATATTTAAAAAATAAACATAATCTCTCAACGTACCCGTAATACTCTGCAAAACGTCAAAAACGGAGGAGCGGAGCTTAAACTCATTATAAATGCAAAAATATCATGCCGGGCTAGTATTCCCGGACACTCCTGTCAAAGAGTTGCGTCGACAAAAGAATCCCAGTAAAACACTAGGGTACGCTGCTCCCCCGGGACACTCCAGAAGATAACCCGTCCGCGCAACGAACAATGCGGACCACACACTTAGGACTCGTCACGGTTATTTTGCGTTATGTTGTCGATGTTTATACGCGTTTATTTTGTTTAAATATTGACTGGATGTATGTTTGTACATGTATGCGAACTAAACATGGCAAATTATAATAATATGCGCGGTTTTAATAAATTTTATTGTTCGTGACAAGGCTAACTTTCATTACTAAATGTACTGTTATAGATATATTGTATTCCGTTCTATATTAATTTAAATAACCGTAACGAGAAATTTAAAGTAAACCAGGAAGCGACTCTTATGGCGACTTGAGATATATTTTTGGAGTTTTAAAATACAGAATTTTTAGACTGAAATTTGTAAGCATGTCCCTCAAGTGATTTCCTAATCCGTCAGTCAAGGAAGCTCCGTTTTTGACAAATCGCAATAAGCTGTTTTACAGAGTTATGAGCGTTTAATAATAAATTGAGGTACTGAAGAATAATTAAGGTTTAATTTTTATAAGGAACGGTAATTGGGGGAGTTCGTTAATTATAATTGGGTAAATAATTAGACCATTAGCCATTTGTAGAGCACGACATTGGTACATTGAAGAAAGTGGTACAGTTTGAAATCGTCAGGTAACAGAAGTAAGAGCAAAGCTTTACAGAGACCACGTAAGGGACTCGGCGTGAAGATATCTACGTATATTTTTGTGTAATGGAAGTATTAAAAATACATCACGGTCATTGTGAATTGGTGTTCTTTGGCGATTAAAGTTTACTGTCGATTTTCAAAAACAACTAAGTACTTTTTAACTTTGTCATACATACATTGCTAACCCTGAAAACTGTTGCGGTTCAGATGAAATTTCAGTAGACACGCTTCTCACCATCTGCTCACTGCGACACAGCAAGGGCTGCTACTTAACATTTGTGTACGAGTGTAGCGGTAGGACTGGTGCGAACACTGTCTACATAATACCCTGCCTATCGTCTCAGTCCACTGCTGGATATAAGTAAGTCTCCTCCAATCGCGTCGTCGGGCCTCGTATGTGGCTTGCCGCTTTCATAATGTACTGTTATATTTAATACATTGTTTCCTTTCTTCTTCAGATAAGATTTTTTATAATAAATTATCTGTTTAGAGAACTCCGCTTAGCTAGTACCTGATGTTATAGTCATTTACACATCCAAATTTACATGGAAAGTGTATATAAAAGTTTAACTTTAAAATTTTCATTTATTTATTACATTTTTGACTATGTTTATCATAACAGATGTCCCAATTGGACTGCACCATCAATGTCAATAGTACTGATGTGAATTTAGAAAAATGAATTAATGAAATGATGTGAAATAATAAAATTAAAAAAAAAAATTAAAATGTTACAATAATATAAAGTTAAAATAATAAAAATGTCATAGTAATAAAAAAAGAAAACAATGCAATAATAAAAATGTCATGATAATAAATTCATCGTCATCGTCATCAGGCATTCTCAGTCCACTGCTGGACATAGGCCTCCCCAACGAGCGCCTTCGCTCCATGTCGGCTTTATTTGAACATTTTTTTTTCAATGTTTCATTTTATCACATACATTGTAATAATTATTTCACGTTAAAATCACAAGGGTCCAAGTTACGGCTTGTATGGGTTTCACGTTTCCCATAGGTACGGACGTGGTACTCTGGTTGTGGTACCGTGGTTGTAATATTGTGGTTATGGTAGTATGATACCGGTATTGCGGTGGTGGTATTGTGGTGACGGTATCGTGGTGGCGGTGTGGTGTTGATGATTTTCTGATGATCTTGTGGTGTTGATGGTGTTGTTGTGATGATACTAGGGGGTAATGGAGTGGGCGGTAATTCGTTCTTGTAGGTAGATTTTTTTTAACGTGATTGTTTAAAACGACAATGGGCAGTACGTGTCAGATGGTTTCATGGAGTTCTAAATGTTCAGGATCATCAGGACGCATCAGGACATTCCCAAATGTTCACAATTCCGTCATTAATACGATCATTTTTCTATTAACAGCACCACTATATCATTCCCATATTTTAAAAGCGTGGAGCCCTTAAATCCCCCAGCACACTGTCTCATTATGACATAATTCTACAAAGCACCACCTACGAGGTGCAGCGTTGCGATAAATCGCGTCCATTTGTCGTCCGTCTGCGGGCGGCTTAACGCGAAATTTCCCTACCCCTTTCTCAGAGGATACAATTTCGCACGAAAAATTGATTCAATTTGCGGATCCGCGAAACGATTTTAGTTCCGTTGGTTTCGTACGTGGATATTGTCTTGATGTATTCCGCTCGCAGATTTCCTTCCTCAAACATGGCTGAGATATGTTTTACAATGCAATTTGCAATGTTTTGCTTAGAGAGAAAAGTGTTGCTATCTTACCGCTCGGTATATTTTCATATTCAATCACTGTCTGTTATTATAAAAAAAAATATATATTTATCTTTGAAATTTTGTTGAAGATCGTAGTGTGTTAAAGTTAATACGACCGATATTCACTAAGTACCTAAGAGTATTATTTTTTTAAATGTTTGATACAAATTAATAGCAAGTAGTAGCGGGCACATAAATTTTATAAACACTGTGTTTAAATATATTGAAAACACAACGGCCCTGGGTGGGGTAATAAGGGAGTCTCCATACGGTGCCAATATGATCCACTCACCAGTTTACTAAGTACTTAAAAACATATTATACGTCGCAATATATTCTTAAATAAATTGGTTAACATTAAATTTCCGCTTTCTTTTGACCTATTTTTAACGGAAGTGACGTGTGACCTCTACGCTCTGCGTTGTCCGACATAGTCGGGGCGTTGCCAAAATTGTCCAGCAAGTGTTTAATGTGTTTTTCGGCCTGGCAACAATTTGAACGTGTTTTATCCATTGCACTGTTCGATAACATGAAAAAGTGAAATGGCCAGCGATCTGGGAACATATTGTCCAGCACCTATACAACATTAACCAATTGCGTCCTTAAGGTAGTTAAACCTATATTTAGACCCTAGTGTTATTTGAATAACGGAGTGTATTATTATTATACTATTATCCTAGGTCCTTTATGAGATAGGCAGAAAGTATCGAATGATATCTCTGTTCTTACAAATTTTCTTCATAACTATCTTCATCATCATCATCATCAGCCTATCTCAGTCCACTGTTGGACATAGGCCTCCCTCAATGAGCGCCATCGCGCCCTGTCCTCGGCTTGTTATGATAATAAAATTACCATTGACTTCCTATTGTGTTAAGAAGACGTGGCTCCATGTTTATTATATGATTTTGTGTACGTAGACTTGAATTAAAAATACCGTAGCAAATAACGTGGGTGGGTAGGTACTTGAATACATCATCATCATCATCATATCAGCATTATCAGCCCTTTTATGCGTCCAATGTTGGTTACCAATCTTTTCTTACGATGAGAAGTGTTAAGGTGTGAAGATATAGTTCTGTAATTTGCATACAAATTATTATTGCACGTCGATTAAGAATTTAATGATTAAATTAATATCGCTTGCAAAATTATGTATTTTATTCGCTCAGTTAAAATATTGAACCTAAATATTAGGATCAAGAAGTGGCTGGCAACAAGGGTAAATAGCACAAATAACTTATTTGCCGATTAGCTGCACACTGTGTTTTAGATTCCTTAATGACCGCCTATGTTTCCTATTGCTTCTTCCCTTGAATGTCGTGTTTTTATGGATGTGTAAATACATGTACATAATTAATTTAAATGGTGTCATTTATTTGTATTTTGGGAATTGGCGATGGTCTGCGTTCAGGTGAAGGGGGTATTTGTGGTTACATTTGATGGAATGAATGTGTTAGGATTTGAATTCCACATACCGAAGTGAGAGGCTAAAATCTAAATTACTTGGCTGTTAATGTAATTATTCTGAATTAAAATGTACAATCAACAATGTCATATTTCTCAAGGAGACTGTTACAAAATACACCCGATTTACTGTAATTTAGACGTCCATTTATTACTAAACTGAATGGTAGACAGAAACATGACAATCGTGGGCGTACACCTTTCTTGGCAAACAATGTGTATTATTACTTCTCAAGTAGTCACAAAAGATTGTCGTATTAAAATGTTGAGGATTTATATAGAGATGTTTGAAGGGGTTTTGTGTATGAACATTTAGGATATACATACATACATACGAGTACATGTGTGATGTATTCATATGATCAATAATACTTTATTTCTTCAAATAAATATATCTTTACTTGGAAAAGCCATTTATTTGTGTGATGTAGATTGCATTTTTATATTACTTAGTAATTTAATTACAATTTGTTTTGGACTTAAAATTATAACAGCTGAACCACAGGCGGCACCAAAAAATGATAGTAATAAACACGATCCAGGAGACCACAAATACATGAATATACAATCGCAGAGTCCATGAACTACGTGGAAACATACTCTAAAAAAACATTACAAGTCCAAGTAATAATATTGAGACAACCAATAACCGTACAGTGAAACCCAAAATACCTCAGAGGGTAAACTCAAAATACATAGGAACAACAGCCAAGAAGGAGGTGAAGAGATTATGAATACTAACATTAGACAAGTTTAAAGTAAAACCGAGTTACAGATGTACATTACCGGCCGCCGTAGTTCCGCGGAACTAGAAAATGTAATCGATTTGTACGATCTCGTACACTCCCGGACGGTGATTTCGCTTTACAGAGTTGGATCATCATTCGTGCGCAATATCTCACCTATTTACCTAAGACAACTGATTATTAGTCGCCCTCGACGCACAAAATTTAATTAGTGTTATATCGTTTTTGCACAAACTGTGTACTCGTATGTTCATCGATTTCGATTTTCCGTTGTCAGTCGCAGGTATGATTATAAATAGACCATCTTGAGGATATTGCACCACGTTAACACCATCACCATGGACATCGTCGACATCGTCATCATCACGACCATTACATTCAGCTTGTTTTAGTTCACTTCTAGACATTCTGCGGTTTCATGGGCCATATACATATGTAGAGATAGATAGATATGTAATAAAGAGAACGGTTTTCAGCGAGTATTGCATTACGTATTTAAACATCTTCGTTTAATGTGTCCTTTTTTGCGAATGCCAAACAAAAACAAAAAAACAATAAAGATTTGTCAACATTTGTTTTGCGTCGGATAACGACAGAGGAAACGGCGATTGTCGCAGGTTCTGGTTGTAACGAAGAATGGATGAAATGAAGATCAACGACCTAATGTTATTTTTAAATAAATAAATATCTCGGGGCATATCCTTATACGGTCCTCTAATGCCTAAGTGGGCGTAGCCTGTGTTATGACAACCGGACGGCCGAAAAGCTACATAAATACGTAGAATATATTTTTACGGTTTAAGTGAAACCTTATTTCTCAAAAAGAATGAACATAATTCACTTACTGAGAAATCGTAACATAAGAACAATATAATATCGGGCGTAGGTACAAAAAGTTACGTTATATTATGAGAGTACCATCGAGTTACTTAGGTAGCACACTAAATAAATGTTATAAAAGTGCGTCAACGTTATACGAGTAATATTGTTATACCCTCCGTATTCGTGGTTCCAAGTTACGTTGCGTGGAGCTATAAAACAAAACATTTTTGGATCCGTCATTCATGGTAGCATCATTGCACTTACATAATTTAATACTTAAAAAAAAAGGAAAGTGTAAGGAATATATATGATTAAATATAAACATTAAATGTAAATAATATACAAAAATTATTAATTTAGTATGCAATTTATTTTATGTGTTTTTGTTGTTTGTAATTTAAATTTATGTTTCTAATATATGTGACTTTAATAACTTTTTAAATCTATACAAGGTTTTAGCATTTTTTTTTGTTAGTTGGTAATTTATTGTATAAATTAACACCCTCAAATTCGATATTCTTTTTACCATAATTTGTTCCCGGCGGACTTGTTACTAAGTAGTTAACATTCCATAGTTTAATTCGTTGTGCTTGTTGCTTTTTCGTAAATGATAGACTTGTATGTATGTCCATATTTAAAATTTTACGTACTTATATACAAGTATAGTATGTACATATATGTCTAATGTTCATAATTTTTGTATCATGGTATATTTAATCAGTTGGTATTATGAATTTATAATTAAATAGTACCTTTATCACTCTGTTCTGTGGTCTTTGTAATGGATCAAGGTTGGATTTGGCTGCAGTACCCCACACTTCGATTAAATTATCGATGTGTTGCTTGACTAAAGAATTGTAAATTATGTATCGCACTTTTTGAGGTAAACACTGAAATATTATGTAGAGGAGCTGACAGTGATATTAATTTAGACCTTTTTTCTCAATATGTGGCTTCCAACAAAGACAAGTATCTATTATAAGACCGAAATACTTTTCTTTTGTTTTTCTGTGAATTAATTGGTTATTTATTTTTATTTGTATATTAGTACTGATTCTCTTATTTTTTGCGGAGAGTATCACGAAATTCGTTTTTGCGACATTAATTGTCAGCAGATTAGTTTGGAACCAGGTATTTAACAAAATAAGATCGCTTTGAACATGAGGTATCATAGCTTCAACTGAATGACCAAAATAAAAAATGCTTGTATCATCAGCATAAAGTAAAATTTCTCCTTTGAGCCCTAATTGACATATATTATAAATGTAAATTAAAAATAAAATAGGCCCAATAATGCCCCAACACTGAGCCTTGTGGGACCCCATAGATGATGGATTTGGAACTGCTTTGATGGTTGTCAATTTTCACAATTTGCTTACGGTTTTGTAGATACGATTTAGAGATTTCGAGGGCTTTTCCAGTAATTCCTATATGTTGAAGTTTTTCTAGCAGTACGCGAGGACTAATCGTACCAAATGCTATTTTCAGGTCTATAAATATACCTATAGGTATGTGTTTCTGATCTATTTTATTTTTTATTTTTGTTATGAGGTCAATTGTTGCCGATAAAGTATTCGCTTGCGGACGGAAACCGTATTGTTTGTGATATAAAAAATGATTTGATTTTAAATATGGTCCCAAACGATTGTATAAAACTTAGAAGTAACAACAACGTGGGAGTGTTCTACACTCCTCTGCCTACCTCTTCGGGGATAACAGGCGTGATGTTACGTTTACGTTTAACAACATAACTATTTTAAGACATATAGTCTTATCCTCTCTAATAGAGATAGACCGAATTGGCACAGGGCTTAACAACAGAACAATCAGAAAACAGATAGAAATCATAAGAAGGAAAGTCAGAAGTACAACATATAGAAAAATGTTTTGTTGTTCATAACGGATTTTTTTTCAAGAGTGGCATAAAATTCTACTGTTATCTTAATACATCTTGGATTAATTAAAGAAAGAATTTATGATATATTTATTCTTGATAACTCATTTTTATAAATTTTGAAGTATCATTGATCAAAAAGGATGATTATATCACCAAACTCTACAAATGCAAACTGTGAAAAAGTCAATGCTTCTCCGACAAATTGTAACTAAAATCGAACGAAATTATACATTGAACATACCAAAAATTACCACGTCGTAAAACGTTGCCTTTTAAACAATGTAGTGGGGTAGTTAAGAAGGGCCAGTGGTGAACGTTACCATTTGAGGGCAACACCAGAACACGTTAAGAAGAAAAAAAAACAGAGACTGACCTGGAACCTAGTCAGAAGAGTAAGTTTTTGAAAAATGTTGTTGCATAATGAACATTTTTGGCATTTAGAATGTGACTGTATCTTATATAGTACTATAATAATATAGTATATGTAATAAAGAATATTGAATTGAACAGAAATATATATAATATTATTCAATGTTTATGGGTCGCAGAAATTACTTCAGCTTGCCCATATCTGCTTCTATGACAAAAGAATTGAAAAACAAATATTTTATGAATTTATATAACCAACACAGAATTACAAACACAAGGTATTATTAACTACAAACCTACCTAATTGTTCCACTTACTGTACAAACCTGCCATGTTTTCCCCTGCACACAACTTTTACAAGCCTGAAAGTTTACTTATTGTTGGACACAATTAGTAAAACAAAGGACAATAATACCTGTTGGGGTTGTATGAAGGATGATGCTGCACAGTTGGTGGAGGAGGTTGATTCAGCAACTTCTGCACCACTGCGGGCGAGACTGTCGGCACTGAGGGCTGCGGCTGGAAGGGCCCGTGGTGAAAGTGCTCGTCACGACGCCAGCCATCGCTTCGCGCAGTAGCCAGCAACTCTAGGGCTTCTTCAGCGTTCATGTCACGACTACGTAGTGCCGCCTCAGCTTCCTCTTTCTTGTAGCCCATTTCCACAAGGTATCTATAACATGATAATAATAAATTCGTTTTTAACATATTCAAAATTATAAAAGAGATTTAGTAATAGTCAACAAAATCGTTCTCACCGGAACTGCTTGCTATTCCAGACCATTTCCTTTGGTAGCTGCTTGCCTAGTGGACCACCCTGTGGTGGTTTCGGGCCTCCCCACTCTCCTATATCATCAGGCCAACCACCAGCTGGTCCAGAGGGCTTTGGCTTCGGTACAGGCCACAATCCAGGTCCAGATGTGTCACCCCATCCTGGCACATCGCGATCGGGCCATCCTGGCGTATGAGGTTCCTCCCAGGAACCATTGCGTTGTCCATGAGCACCCCAAACAGCATCAGGCTTGGTAGGGGTGGGTGGTATCCTTTGTGGCGCAGGTGGGCCTTGCGGCGCGCCGCGAGACATACCACCCATGCCACGTTGCGCCCACAAAGAGGTGCCGTCGTCGAACCCGCCGGCTGAGCGACGCGCGGCGGGCGGAGATGGCTCTTCCCAACCTGACGCCTTGATTGAATCCTTAGGACCCTTGACAAATAGAACGGAATCAGAACAATATATATTAATAATTACAAACTAAATTGTGACATAAATGCCAAAATGTACCTGTGCACCCCATTGGTTAACACCTCCTGAGGGCATCATCTTATTTGGAGCACCGGTGTGCTGATGATGTTGGTTCCACATGTCGCCATTAAGACGGCCAGAAATTCCTCCACGAAGATCGTGACGGGGATCAGACGCTTGTTGACGCGGATCTTGCGAGCGATGAGAATCCAATCGAGGATCAGAAGGTCTGTGTGGTTCACCCCATGCATTCCAATCATCCTTTTTGGGCACACTCCATTGTTGGTTATGCTGTGGTGGACCAGAGTTCCACTGCTGCTGTGGTGGCGGCCCAGTCCAAACATTAGCTGAATCTGCAGCATCGTCATCTTCACCCCAAGTACCTCCAATGTTTGTAGTGGGTGTGTGTCCCCATGGTGTCTTTGATGCTGGCTGTGGCGGCGGCTGGCCTCCATTTCTCAGATTGGCCTCCCAGAGATCGGTTCCGAGAAATGCACCATTATTAACATTTGGTTTCCAGGGAGGAGGAGCCCCTGCTGCAGGTTCCACCTTAGATCCTGGTTCAGGAGATCCCGGCACATCCCAATTTGTATCTTGATTCACATGTTGCTAAAAATATACAATAATGTTAATACTGCACTGAATATATTTTGATGACACATATTTCATGCCAAGATGTCACATAATTTAATTAGGTCTTAATAAGTTCATTCATACTATTTTGACACTGAAATATTTCATGTTTATTTACAATTTCAATACCAAAATGTTGACACTTACACCACCCCAGCCATCTTGGCTGAACAAGGCCTCTCTCATGGAGTTTAGCTGCTCTATCTTCGCAGAGGAAGTATTGTTGGTGTTGTTGCCATTGTTTCCATTGCCAGGAGATGGCCCATTGGAATTCGCGGTTGGATTGGCGGGATTATTAGCCCCGTTATTTCCGTTCCCTGGATTGTTCTGGCCTAAAATTTAATTATGGTTATTTAATGAATAAACATGTGACATTCTAGTACTGATAAATGTTGTGTAATTAACATGAACATAGTTATTACCATTGCTGGCCGGGGCACCATTGTTGTTGGGTTGTGTATTTGGCATGTTTGGCGGGGAACTCTGCCAATTTTGAGAGGCCGCGCTTGTCGGAGGCATTTGATTGCCATTCCCCTTATTGCTGTTCACTGCAAGAGATGTATTCTATGCATTAAAATTTGCTATTATCATATATCATGTTGGCAGTACGAGAAGCGGTAATTATAGTTAAGCAGTGATCCAAATAGATTTGTTATAACTTACTATCAGCTTGGGAAGTCGGCGGGCGCTGAGTGTTATTCCATTGTTGGGTATTGTTTGTACCATTACTTGTTTGGCCACTAGTATTGCCGCCCCAATTCCCAGCTAGCGATATAAAAAAAGAATTGTTTATGTACCATTAAGAAGCTACACCCATTGTCATTGCGAACGTGTGATTATTCAAACGTAAAATCCAACAACAAACAAGAAAATATCATAACAGTCCAGAGACAATATTGGCTCTCGTCAAATCTTTTATTAAACTTTATAGTTAATCTGTTTTTAATCATATTGAAAGTTTTGATGAAAATAAAGCATATACACAAAATGCAATATATTTTTTGGATCTACACAACAGTGGAACAAACTCATTTCTTCCCTGAAAATTTTTTTTCTAAGTTTTTAAGAGCAATTATGTGCAATATTGAACATTTTAACATATTATTGTAAAATAAAATATTACCATTATTGGAAGCAGGCGGGCTGCCCCAGCCAGATGCCGCGTTAAGGGAGCTCTCGCCACCTCCACGGAGGCGCAGTCTAAGGGGTACACCCCAACTGTCCACCTCCTCAGATTTCATATCCTTCAGGAGATCATTCTCTTTCCTGAGCAATTCTATCATAGTATCAAATGTTAGATCGCCGTTGGCAAACGTTTTTACCACAAGTGTATCAGAATGTGATTTCTCTTTATCAGCATCTAAATTTTTATTGTCATGGCATGTTTTAACAGACTTCTTGTCATAAGTAATCATTCGAGTTTTCGTTTTGCATATATCATGAGCAGACTTTTCGTTTAGTAGTTGCGTCTTATCCGTGCAAGGCTCATCTCGCATAATACAAACTGAGGATTTAAAAGCGTAATCAGACTTGTTCATATACTCTGGCGCTCCAAACGCCATCTTATAGTTTAAGTTAAAGCTACTGAAATACGGGTCACTGTATGAGATACCCTGGACTGTTATGGCGTTAATCATTAAAGGAATGCAGTAGTTAGGCGTATCGCCAATCATTTGGTTTTGTTGGATACTATCAACAAACTCTACATTATAAATATTATTATTATTATCTACCATTTTTACACTAACTCGCTGACTTTCATTCTTCTCTTCGACACGCTTAAAAGCACCAAATTTATTTGTGTTCACCACCGACATTGAGGTGGAGTAATTACATTGCATTGGTTCGGTAACAGTATCAATATTGGAGTAACAATTATACTTAATTAGATATGGAACACATAATATTACAGAAACATTAGACATCAGACAATTATTTATAAATAGAATAATTTTCTACAATATCCACCTAGCATTATACTTATTTTCACAGATTGCATTGTTTCAATTAAAGACTAAGTAACAATGGTTCGTAGTGATGCAGTCAATTAAGCAGGTAGCAGTGTTTAGTGCCTCTGTGGCAGAGGGCAGGGTGAGATCACCGCTGGAAGCTGCTGCGGACTCGCCTCTAGCCCCGAGTGGCCCAGCCCTACAAACAATATCATTTTATCACCACAAGTGAATAACTCCCCTCATATCACAGCTAATAAACTCATAAACTCTTCTACAATATAAACGTAAACAAATAATAAGTAAAATTGAAACTCCTAATAAACTTATTTAAAAAGAACAAAATCAATCAATGATGCTACCCAGTTGGATACTGTGTAAAAAAAACTACAGAAGAACAATTCAAATTTGGAACAAACCTTATAGGACGGACGTGAGGCTGAGCTGTATATCACAGATAATGCGGGCTCGGCAGATCCTTTGGAGCAGCTTTGCAGTTCGCTCGTAACGTTTCACTTTATCTGTGGAAAAAACATTATTTCATACTAACTGTACCACCCAGCCTATAATTATTATAAATGATCGTCGTTAGCAACAACGATCGATGAAATAAGCATTACGGACTTTGAGGTTACCTCAAGGACTACGACATATCTCTACAATACGCAGATATCAAACCTACCTGGAACTTGTAATTACCTATTAAATCGACAATTTTGCGTCGCGGACGCGATAACGTTCAATATAGTATAATCAAAAAGAAAGAGCTTCGCAACCCTCTACCACACAACAATATGTACTTACGAGCACACTTGCACACTTCACATCGCACAAATATCATACACTCGATTAAAATTTTATATACACCATAGAATTATTCTTTTCGCAGCATATACCGTGTAGATACATTAGTATTTGTGTATTTCGGCCTTGAGACTCGAAGTTGAATATCTACAGAATCATATACATCTACCTATCTGTGCTATGTATATTTATCTACAGTACCTATCTATACCTAGAGTGAAAGTTAGCACGACCTATTATCGAACCGTACGAGTCACTATTTTGTAAGAAAACATTTACAAACACAAATTAGCACGTAATAAAATCAATACACACCGAATATTGCAATGTAATTTAAAATTTACTACAGAAATACAAAAATTTCTTACGTGACACGAACGAGCACAACGGTGTTATATTACTAGATAGAATGAGACAGAACATTGAATGCTATGCAGACATTCAGTTTGTTAAAAGGAGACAAAAGATACGCCTGAGAAAGCGATGCCATAAATGCTAAAGTCGTTCGACGACGATTTTAACTATAATTTTTACGAAATTAATGTTACACAGAACATACCTTCGTTTTATATAGTTGTTGGCACAAAAACTATGTAGATTTATACAAAATCACAATCCCAAACCCCCGAGAATACGGCATCGACGGCTGGATGGAATGATTTCGTCGTCGGGGTTCGCACGAAGTGTTACGAAACGTCACTTATTCAAGATGGACGTTGGTGTACAC